>JAJJMC010004708.1:587341-604728 GCA_023531435.1 Papaver californicum | reverse complement strand
ACAATATCTCCCCATGGTAATGGCAAGATAGTATCTTGCTTTATCTCCTCAAAACAACCCGTAAAAAAATACTCTAATATCTTCATAGTTACGTGAAGTAATTCTCCCGCCAAAATCTTTTGAATTTAAAAATGAATGGGTGCCCATAATCCACGGTATGGGTGCCTTTATAAATTCTGGGTGGGTGCCTTTATCAATTCTGGGTGCCTTTAGTAGTTTTTCGAGCCAATTTTCCCAACAATGTTTATTTTCCAGAAATACCTATAAATACATAAAAACACAATGTTAGTATAAAATGAGTTCCAACACTATAAGAGTTGAGAGCGAATTAGACATAAAAATGTGTCTATCAAATACCCCCAAACTTATTATTTGCTAGTCCTTGAGCAAATTTAATCTAGAAAATCCTAACTCATTGTCGCAGGCATCGATTGCACTTAGCGTGTGAAACAAGCCTATGAACCTCTAGGTGTCCCTAGTGGACGAGTTCTGTCTCGTGAGGGTTTACAAGAGGTGTACCCACAAAAGGATTTACTCCAAATTCTAGATACCTGTGAACGATTAAGGGTAAACACTAAACAAGCTATTTAGTTTGCTAGAAAATTCTTTTGTTATGGGAATCATTACCATATATGAGTCCAATTGCTGTACACGAGTTTTCACTCAGCATACATAAAAGAATTCAAAACTCCACTTAGATAGTCGATCAACCAATTTACTCAGATTCTATCAAAGTACAATCACATGAAAAGATTTAGAAGATGGATATAGAAAAAATGAAGTTTGCGTGTGTTGACTAAGGTGAAAGGTGTTTTCCATATCTGTCTGAAGGTCAGTGCCAGGATGAATGGCTTGAGATACGCTCCCACTAGTCTTATTCCTTAAACTAATATCGACTCAGCTGGTATATACAAGGGTCCCAGCGTCGATTTATTGAACATATTTTCAATGTACTGACAACATGATTGGATCAAACGAATCCAAGCGCATGCTCCTTATCAGCATCGTAAATGATAGTTGTTATGGATCCTGCGTTCCACGCTTGCTTAGGCGATGGAGACTGGGAGAACACACATATATTGCTATCAAAGTTTCAATCATAGCTCCTCATTGTATTGGAAAAACCCTCAAAAATATATTTCATAGCTCAAATGGTGCTTACAATGGTGAAATAATAGTAACACATGATATTTGATACGCTTATAAGCGTTACAGAGAAGTGTTCTCCGTGTTACAGAAGAAAGAAAAGAAAACGAAAGTAAAGTACGAATTTCTGGTATTGTTGAAGTACGACTGCTTCAGCAACACTATCAGCGACGCTTCTCACCAGTCTTATGTTCTTCCTCTTTTCTCTCACAATAGCAGCAGCAGAATTAGTGTTTTTATTTCTATGGCTTCTCTGCGTATTCTAAGCTCTCCCCAATCCTCTCTGAACCCATTGTGACTTCCCAGCACCTCTATTTATACATTACAACTCATTAAATCTCCAAAAATCTTCATTCACAGAGAATGATACGCGGGAATATTTTCTCATAAGTTGCGTGATTTGATTTTAGCTTCTGTCTTGATTTCGTGATCTCCCAATCGTATAATATTTCCCCATGTTAATGGCAAGATAGTATCTTGCTTTATCTCCTCAAAACAACCCGTAAAAAAAATACTCTGAAATCTTCACAGTTAGGTGAAGTAATCCTCCCGCCGAAATATTTTGAATTTGAAAATGAATGGGTGCCCATAATCCAGGGTATGGGTTCCTTTATAAATTTTGGGTGGGTGCCTTTATCAATTCTGGGTGCCTTTAGTAGTTTTTCAAGCCAATTTTTCCAACAATATTTATTTTCCAGAAATACCTATAAATACATGAAAACAAAATATTAATATAAAATGAGTTCCAACACTATAAAGGTTGAGAGCGAATTAGACACAAAAATGTGTCTATCATGGATCTTAGGATAAGATGTTTAGTAATGACTCATGAACTAAAGTTTCTATCATGTTCACCTCTTCAATGAACGTGTCATCTAGATCAGGGGGTTGCTTACTAATATTAAAAATATTAAGCTCAATTTTCATATTACCAAAAGATAAATTCATAATACCATTCTGACAGTTAATGATCGCATTATATGTAGCTAAAAATAAGCGACCTAATATCATAGGTATCTGGTTCTCTGGGACAGGTTGAGTATCTAGGACAACAAAATCCACAGGATAACTAAACTTGTCGACCTCAATAAGAACGTCCTTAACAATACCACGAGGAATTTTCACAGACTTATCACCTAACTGAAGTGTTATCTAGGAAGGTTTTAACTCACCAAGTCCTAGCTAGGGTTGAAAGGGACGTCTAGAGAAGAAGGTGTGGAGATAGACGGAAGAAAGACCTAGGGGCTAGGTGATTGGCTAAGAAAGAAAAGAGGTATAAATAGGAAAAGAAAAGTCTGAGAAGGATGAACGTTTTCTTGGGAGTGTGCGGCTGTGTAGAAGGTTTTTGTACGGGGGTTGGTGGAGAGACATGGAACAGAGGTGAGAGAAGGGGATGACGCAAGAGACCTTCTTTAGGTTTTCTTCTAGGTTGGTTTTTAGGGAAGTAGGTGGTGTAGAAAGTACAGGGAGAGGCGGAAGGTGATTGGAGGTTGGTGTGTACCGTATAAAGTGAGAGAGAAAAGAAAGATAAGGAGTAGGTGGTAGGCTATTGAAGGTTTCCATGAGAGAGTGGTGGTGTGCGTCAGGTGGAGAAGTGGTACGAAGAAGGCAGAAAGGCTGCATCTGGATTTGTGAAAGAAAGTACATTGAAAAGAGTATACATGATACATCCATACAAGATACAGAAGCATAAATCAAAAGGGGTTTAATCTTTTCCCTTTCTACTTTGTTAACTATTTTTATGGGTTTTAAGAAACCCATTTCCATGTTTTGTTAGATTTTGTCATTAGGGTTTTTGGGTAGAAACCAATTTTGATTATAGAAAATTTATAAATAAATGGTTTAAATGTTTAATAATTTACCTTCATTGTTAGCTTGATTAATTATTGCATAAATAGTAGATTTGATCATATATGTTTTCCGTTTGATATGTCGTGCTTAGATTAGATTCTTAGACGGTGTATGCAATCAATTAAATATTTGATTCTTTGAAACTATATATTGGTTAGATAGTTCTACTGATTGTTTATGCTTTTGAACTAGTATGTCATGCTTAACAACATTAGATGGGATATACTTTTCGATTGATAAGCAATTCTTTAGAAATTTCAACTTAGAAGCGAAGAAAATTACAGTGGTGAAACGATTATTTTGGAGATGAAATGTGAGTTCTATATATCAAATTGGCGAACACTGAAAACCCTAGTGCCCTCTCTACTTGATAATATTGTATATTTTAGCTAGTTTATTTTATTATTTTCTCGTTTTTTAAAATTTCTAAAAATCCAAAAATATTGTTTCTGATTAGTTAATTGAGATATTAATTGCAGTATTATCCCCGCTCCCTGTGGGTTCAACCCGTACTTGATGTTGTCTGCATTGTAGACACTGTGCGATTGCGGTTATTTTATATAGGGTAATCTAAAATTCTATCACATAACTAGATAAAAAGGTCTTCTTATGTAAACTAAGCTTTCGCTTTCGCGTACAAAGGTCCTTAAGGAACTTGGCATAAGTAGGAATCTGCTTAACTGCTTCTAATAAAGGAAGATTGATGTTGACTTGCTTAAAAATCTCTAATATATCATTAAAGTTTGATTCCTTCTTTGTCGGAACTAGAACTTGTGGGAATGGGGCTCTGTGCACAAAATCAGGTTTAGTAGGAACTACAGTGGACTCTTTAGAGACTTTATCAGTCTCTTCAGCTACTAGCTCAGAAGGGTGAACTACAACATGTTCAGTATCAGTCATGGTTACCTTATTGTCTACCACTTTACAGTTCCTAGGGGTTCTAATTGCATTCACATGATTTAATGATTTTTCACCAGAAGAAACTTCATGAACTCCTCTAGGGTTGGCTTGTGTCTGACTAGGAAACTTACCTTTTTCTCTCTTTTTCAAAGACTCATTTATCTGACTAACCTGGATTTGTAAATTGGAAATAGCCGAGTGTTAGCCTGTATAATCTTACTATTAGCTTGTAAAGTTTGGTCAACCGATTGCTGAAATTTTGTAGTGTTCTGAGCTAATATGGTGAGAGACTCTTCTAAAATCATGATTTTCTAATCTGAAGGGTTATAAAACTGTGTTGGTCCTGAAGGATTCTTAGTATGACCAAAACCTGGTGGAACCTGGGAATTACTAGACTGACCTTGCTTGCCCTTAGACCAGGAAACGTTAGGATGGTTTCTCCAAACAGGGTTATAGGTTTCTGAATATGGGTCAAAACTCTGACGATTATCAAATCTAGTGTTATTATAAAGAGCATGGGATTGATCTTCCTTGGAATGTCTCTTCCAAACTAACTTGGGATCTGTTCCACAACTAGATTGATTTAACTCGAAAGCTATCGTTTTTGATATTGTTGCAATTTTGGAATTTGCTTCAAAAGTTCCATCTACCCTATTGATATTACCTTTGTTCTGTAAAAAATTTCTCTGGGGTTCCCTATTATATTCCCATTGCTGGGTTGTTTCAGCGATTTCATTCAAAAATGTCATCGTTTCATCAACAGTTTTACTATCAAAGCCACTTATACACAAAGACTCGACCATGATCGTTGTTGGATAATCTAGCCCTTCATATAGAATCTGGACTAGTCTAACCTTTTCTAAACCGTGATGAGGATGTTGTATCAATAAATCATTAAACCTCTCCAAATACCTATACAAAGATTCTCCCTCTTGTTGTATGAATGTGCAAATCTCTTGCCTAATTGATGATGTTTTGTGCCTAGGGAAAAATTTCGAGAAAAAAGAAGATGTAAGTTGTTTACATGTTTCGATGGACTCAGATGGCAAACTATATAACCAAGACTTGGGCTTGTCTCTCAGGAAAAAAGGAAACAACCTAAGTTTCACAGCTTCATCAGTCAGGTTGTCAATTTTTAGGGTACTGTAGATTTTTTCAAATTCCCTAATGTGAAATTAGGGGTTTTCATTCTTTTCCTAAGAAGATGGTAGCATCTGTATGGTCCCAGGTTTTAACTCATAGTTTGCTTCAGTTGCATCTAACTTGATACATGATGGACGACTAGTCCTAGTGGGATTCAACGAAGCTTTTAAAGTTACCATTTCTAGCACTATCACATGACTAGGAGTAAATTCCTTACACAAATCGAACTTTTAAAATTAAAATTTCCAAAAACAAGGTTCTCTAGATAAGATTCTTCAACACCCTCATTTTCAGAAACAGAACTATTAGGCTTGTCACTAATCAAACGACATAGAGTGTCTCTTTTCCAAGCTCGCTCAGTGATGGTCTCGAGCGGTCTTGGCATACACTAAAAAAAACTAAAAATAAGCATATCCTAATTGGAAGGAAATTATAAACAAACATAAGCAAGGCTGACTCAACCAAATCAATCTTATTAATTCTAGGAAAAAAAAACCATGATGGCTTCACTTAGATTGTTTCCAGACATCTTCAATTCTTCCAAGAGGCAACTAGTTACAGTTTTAGCAAACCTCTTGGACCGATCCGAATTAGATTAAGTTGATCGTAGAGAAGCAGGATAAGCTTATGGAGCTTGAATAACCCTACCTCTTTGGAAAACATTTCCTTGGGTTACAAGGTGGCACGAACCTACTTAAAATTAATCTTCCAGATCCTTGAGTTGAGATAACAAAGTAACCAATACAATCCTTTCGATCGATTTTCCAATAAGCTCGTTACCATATCGGTCTTCTTTCTAGTCAATATTTTAGGTTTAGGTTCGCATTTGGTAACGTGTTCCTAAAACGGGCAAGAAATATACGGCGAAGAAATCTGAAACCTTTATCTTGTATGGCCAGTTCTTTCCCTTTACTAAAAATTAAAGTCTGTATTCAGTCCTCAGTATGTATGCAAATGAAGGAAGACAGTAAACCCACTAGCAGGAGATTCATGGGTTGATCGAGTTTTACCTCCTGTTCCAGACGGACGATGAACCGTTGAAGTCGACTCGGGCCACTGACTCCTGTGTCAGTTTACGAACCCCAAGGGGATGAGAAATATCGTAATTTTCGTCCTTCCCTATGCAGTTTATATTTAATATTATCCTTCTGTATAATAAAGTCCAAAAATAATGTCCCAAAGTGTCCAAAATGTCCAAAAATAAAAAGATATTTCCTAATACATTTTTCTAAACAGAAAAATAAATAAAACCCTAAAAATTAAATAAAAATTGAAGAAAATCTTTGTCGTTTTTTTCGTTCTTTTCACTTTGTCTTTGACTCCAAATCTTTAATTAATCACCAAAATATTTGTCTCAACTTTCTTTTAGATCCAAAACCTTAAGCAAAAAGAAAAATACCCAAAAACGTAAAATACAACAAAATAATAAGAATCTGAAAATTAAACTAAACCAAAAACCAAAAAATAAATCTGAAACTCTAAACCTAAAAACAAATCCCCGGCAACGGCGCCAAAAACTTGATCGCTTCAGAAAAGTGGTAAATATATTTTGTTCGCTGGAACTTGTGAAGATTTGTTTTAGACCTAATTTAAATACTAAGATAGAAAACTCAATTAAAATTTGATTCAAGAATATAAAGAAAACTGAGACTAAGGATATCACCATTAACCAATTTTAAGTGATTCAATTAATATTAATAATCATGCAACTCACACATTCGATTTGATTCTAAAATATTGTCAACAATTAGATTTTCAAAACAATAGTTGTAAATCAGAAGCATGGAACATCAAGAGATCTAGACTAAGCATGAACTATCAAACGAAATCACAACTATTTAGTAAAAATCATATAATCAATTTTAAATTAATGCAAAAATTATAAAAAGAATTGCAAAATTAATTAAAAAAGAAATATAGCACTTTATTATTGAAAAAATGGCTTCATCCATCGTCTCAGCAATGGGGTTTAGCTCCTCATATCAAACACTCTCTCAAAATAATTGTTCATAGCTCAAAGTGTTTACAAGAAGAAGAAAATAAGAAAACAGATTGGCACAGTGTAAATCTGATACGGATATAAGTGTCTTAAACTTTGTTTTCTGCGGTGGTAAAAGGTGAAAAGCCAATGCAGTTATACGACTGATCCTGGGCGCAGTGGAGAAAAAGGAATAGGCAACGGTATCTGCGACTGTCTTCGCCTGTGGTATGTGCATCTTCTTCTCCTTCACGAGCAGCTGGGTTTTTTTTCTTCTGAATTTTTTTCTTTGCGTCTGGATGCGATTTTCTTCCTTCTCTTTTCGATTTATATACTCAGCAAACCCTAACAACTTATCCTTAATCGATAGGGACTCAAAAATCAATCCAAAACAAACTCAAAATCTCGTTACTCCAAAACAGAGAATAACTTATTTTTCCGGCGTGAATTTGATTTTTCAGCTTGTTTCACGGCATGAAATACCTATATTTGATGTGTGTTGATCCTCTTTTGATTTATTCTTTTGATAAAAAACATGTGTATCAGGTTCTGAGAAGGGACGTTTGGCGAGAATATAAAAGAAAAGAGAAGAAAGAAGTGTGGGGATTCGGACTGAGGAGTTGTTTTTGGGTTTTGATGGATGGTTAAACTGTATAGGTAGAGAAGAGTAGATAGAGAAGACGGTGTTCCCCAACTTCGGTTTAATCTATTTTCTCTACTTTTGTTAATTCTTTTTATGGGTTTTGAGAAACCCATTGTCATATTTTGCTGATTTTTATAGCTAGGGTTTTATTGTTGAAACCACTTGGAGTATTAGGCCAATTGAATTCAATTATTTGGCAATTGACTATTATGATTTGAATAGATTAATTCTTGATTATTGTTTAGGATTAATTGGTTTTTGGTACTCAGGTTTTGACCAGGTTTAGTGTTTGGTCTAACATTTGTCCAACGTTAGTGTTTGGTACCTGGACTGGATGTTGACCCGAGTTGACTCGGTTAAGTGTAATTTTAATTATTTTACCATATAAATATTTATACATTTACTATTACACCCTTCACTTGAGTCTATTCTACCCCTGATGCTTGTTTGATTCACAACTATTAATCAAAACCATCTCAGATAAACCCTATTGTAGATGCTTCCCTGCACAATTTGATCGTAACATTCATCTAATGAAATTCAGGCAATCGATCTCATTTTAGCAACAACACCACCTGCAGCTTCAAATCCCCTTAAAAAGCAACAACAGTTCTCATCAATTCTTCTTCCATTCCAAATCACATACCACCAATTTTACTGCAGCATCACCACAACCAAGAGAAATATCCAACCTGCACCTTTATCAGCTAAAATACAACCCAAATTGTGACCTAGAACACCAGCAACTCACTCCATTCTTTCTTTCTCTCAGCCATTTCTTCCTTTCATGTTGTGTACTCCTTGAACCATAATCAGAAGAACATTAAAACCCATGCCACGGAACATAACCACACAATTACCACCAGTGACTTCTTCTTATTATTGAAAGCAACCCAAAACAATTCAAGGACTCATTCTTCTCTTCCACCACAGTGAACCTCTAAATCAGAAAATATTTCTTTCTTTGTTAAACCCTGTAGATCGATGGCATCATCTCCTCTCATTGTAGTGTTTCATTCAAATCAACCATCATTGTATTATCAAATTCATTCAAAAATTGTTCCTATTTTTCGGCCATAACCCTTTCTAGTTCTTCATCTGTACTTCTATGTTCACGGCCAGAACATCATTTCTCCCCTGAGTTATACACAGACCACCATCACAGATTCACTCATTTTTAAATTTACTTTCATCTCAACAACATATTCTTGCTTGAACCCATCATTTATCTCATCTTGTCAAGCTCCATACTAACCTAGATCCCTTTTGTTCTTCAGCGAAACCAATCTTGCATCTAATTCAATCTCATATTTGAATCAACACAGCAAAAATCTCTTAATCTTCTTTGTTGACATCCCTCAAATTCAAATCAGAGAAAGACCCATCTAAACTGTGAAACCTAGATTCCACAATTCATCTTGAACTCACAATTGAAACCCATCTTATCATCTGTATCTTCACTTTTCAATCAAACCAAAACCCCTTTCACCTCCTCTGTGTTCTTTAATTTCGAACTCAGATCGAACCCATTCACAGATTTATCCCATGGTAGTAACTCTAACAACTATTCTACAATTTCAAATCACACAATCAAAACCATTCACAACCAAGAACAACGACCTTGAACCTGCTATCAGCATCGAACCACCAGCATCACGTTCCTCTTTCACTGTAAGCAACATCAAACTCAAGCTACAAACTCAATTCACAGCAGATCTTGTTTCTTTTTTTCTTCAAATCCAACAGACAGCCAAATCATTGTACTCATCGAACCCATCTTCCACCTCTCTCATTTCTTCTAAACCTATCTTCTCTGCTGCTCTCTCTCTCTCTCGCCGTCTTTTCCATTTCTCTCTTTGCTACCGTGAAATGAATTGGGGAAGAACAAACCTAATTTCATTTAGGTTATAAGAAAGGGATAGCTAAAGGCACCCAAGGTTAATTGAACCCCACTTCAGGGGTACAATTGTAACTAGATATTATTTATTCTATAAAATTAATTAAATTCAGGTCAATAACAGTCAATAGTAGTCAACCGTCAGTCCAGGTACCAAGCACTAACGTTGGAAAAATGTTAGACCAAACACTAAACCTGGTCAAAACCTAAGTACCAAAAACCAATTAACCCTATTGTTTATTGATTAATCGAAATATGATTTGCTGCTTCACCGGTTCTGTACGATACAGTAACTTTTGTGCGTAATTAATAGGATCACAAATATATTTGTTTTATTATTTGATATTCCATGTTTGGGTTAATTCCTTTGATGGGGTATGCTTAACCAAGTACTATTTGTGATCCTATATTTAGTTCTGTATAAAGTTCTTGTTGGTGCAATTTGATGGTGCATGCTTGGATTTAGTCTTTTGATGTGTTATGCTTAGGGTGTACCGGTGATATTTGTGACTCTAATACTTATAATAGGTGATGTCGATAGAACGGAGAATAAACAAATATTTAGGAATTTTGTTTCATTTCAGTAATTGAATAGAAATAGTGGTGGATACTATAAACCATGGTTACCGACTCTTCCATTTTATTTACTTTTCTAGTTCAGTTTAATTTAGTTGTTTCGTTCGCACTCTTAAAAATCCAAAGTTATCATTTCTTGTTAGTTTATTAGAGTTATTGATTACATTATTGTCCACGTTCCCTGTGGATTCGACCCGTATTTTCCGCTTCTACATTGTAGACGTCGTGCAATTACGGTTATTATATATAGGTATTTTAAAAACCTATCAATTTTTGGCGCCGCTGCCGGGTAGCAGTTGTGGAATATTGGAATTAGTATTTTTTATTTTCTAATTGTATTTTAGGTTTTTATTCTATTTATTTTTTTTATTTTGTATCGTATTTTTATTTTTATTTTATTTTAAGGATTTCTAGTTCTTTTTGACTAGTTTTGTGTCTTAGGATTTTTTTTCAAGTAATTTTGGGGTTGCTCCAGGTCGTCTATCTCAACAACATTCGTCTCCTACAAAGTACTCACGGTTTTCTTGTTTGTAAGGTATATTTTGAACGATTCTGGACAAGTTAGGCGCTCGTTACCCTAAATTGTGAATGTTGATACGAGGTACTAGTACAACTTTTCGAAGTGGGAAAATACTTAGTAGAGTTCTTTAAACTCTTATGTTCCAATTATAAGAGTATGGGCAATTTTTTCTTTATTTTGTGGTGTGATTTATGGAATTAATGTATTGGTGATTGCTTGTTTGTATACTTCCTGAATTTGCACCAGTTTTATTTTGTACAAATAGTTGTTTTATTTTCTTTGTATATATGGAGTCTGGTGACATGACATCCATTCTTGCATTTTGGAACTTATCCAAAACGTTCCAGAAAAAAGAGTCATAAAATGAGTTATATACTGAAACAATTGGAGAATATGCTTGTAGAAATCACATTATCATGAACCATGAGAGCAGAGTAATAATGATTAGAATTATTCGCACGGTATGATCATTGCAAACCTTGTGAAGGTTATGATTATTACTAACCGTACCCAGGTTGTGAGCCATATTTTACTGATTCCAATTATTATTCATATGCTTCTCAGTCACAGTATGAGAAAGACCATCCATTCTATTGTGACTCGTCACCACCATCTTTGTTTGATTACCTCAAAAATGACATTGTTGAAAAAACCAAAGCTAGTTATTTATTTTTTGCTGAATTGAGTAAAACCTATGCTTATTGTGATCAACTTGCTGAACAAACTAATTTATCGATTGCTCAACTAACGCGGTCAATGAATGATTGTGGTCTTACTGAGGATACAAGTTATAATTTTTCTAGTACTCATGATATTAATAATGAAACCGTTTTAAATGATGAATCAGTGTCTATTGAGAATGATAATGTGTGGCTCTCAAGGATATTACACGAGAGTAATGATAGTACATGTTTTTCTTATGACTTAGGATAATCAATATAATTTTTCAACGACATGGATGACCATGTAACACTAGAGGTTTTGAAGGGTTTATTTACTTCCTCACAAGAGGACAGGATAGAGGATTCCAAATCCATATTATGTGTCACTTCTCCTGGATTTGTTAACCCAACTTTCTGTAGGGTTCCTAGTTTAGAATTAGATGTGTGTGCTTCAAAAAAATTGTTGGACCACTTTGCCTCTCGTGACATCTATGTATTTGTGCATGTCTCTCCTGCAGTTTCAGTTCCCGTCCCTAGCGAACCCTTTGACTCGGTTATGTTTGTTCAAAATGATATACTCTTTGCAAAACCAGGTTTTGGGGGTAGATTTTTTTATTTTGATAGTCTTATCATCTTTACGTTGCTACTACGAGAGTGTGAGGCTGTCATTGGTTGTATATATTGTGTTCGGGGTTGATCCCCAGATTTTTCAGGTTGTTAATATATATAGAGTCATTGTTTGTACATTCCTATAGGTAGATTTTTATTTTGTGTATTCTTTTTATATTTTCTTTATATTTTTGTTGTTTTCATTTTTATTTTATTTTAGTGTTCTTTGTTATTACTATCGTTTGACTTACGTCAATCAGGTGAGACGTTCTAATCCATTTTCTTTTATTTATATATGTCTCTCTTATTTATATATTTTGCTTGCCATTCTAGGTTGCACAGTTTGAAACATTGAGGACAATTTTAAATTTAAGTTTGGGGGTAAAGTTTCTGAAAATTGATGCCAATAAGAAACTCCAAAATTTAGAAACTTGTGAACAATTCAGAATGACACTAACCATTCTAAGTAGATTAAAATAAAATTCTTATCTATGGTGTGCCCAGCTAAATGGTCTATTCATAAAAAGATGCCTAGCTCAGGTGTTATAAATAACATGATAGTCGTCACCATATCTCGGAGTCAATCTCGACCATATCATTTTCTGTTTTTATTTTTATAAATTTATGTGTTTCTCTAAGCGATTTGGTGGGGCCCTAGTATTGCCTTGTTGTCGCCTCCGGGATGAAGTAGAGTGATTGAGATCAAGCCCCATTATTTTATTTTATTTATACCAACAAAAATGATGAAAAAAAATCAAAAACTTATGTTCAATAAATAAATCGAGGTGGGGCCCTTGTATATACCAGTTGTCAATATTAATATTATGATTAAGAAAAGTGGGAGCTTATCTCAATCCATTAGGATTCATCCTGGCACTGACGTTCATACAAATATTTTGGGAAATACCGTTCACCTTAGTCAACATGTGCACACTTCATTATCTCCATATCCATCTTCTAAATCTATTCATGTGATTGAACTTTGATAGATTCTGAGTATCGTGGTCAATTGTACGACTACCTATGTAGAGTTTTAAATTCTTATATGAATTTTAGTACGTTGAGTGCAAACTCGTGTACAACAATTGGATTGATATAGGGTAATGATATTTATAGCCAAAGAATTTAGTAGGCCAACTAAATAGCATGTTTAGTGTTTATCCTCAATCGTTCACAGGTAGCTAAGTTGGAGCATAGATTTTGTGGGTATATCT
This sequence comes from Papaver californicum, assembly GCA_023531435.1. Classification (NCBI taxonomy): domain Eukaryota; kingdom Viridiplantae; phylum Streptophyta; class Magnoliopsida; order Ranunculales; family Papaveraceae; genus Papaver; species Papaver californicum. Next base: position 591,589 of record JAJJMC010004708.1, on the reverse strand, counting down.
CTTGTAAACCCTTGCAAGACAAAACTCGTCTGCTAAGGACACTTAGGAGTTTAAAGGCTTGTTACACATGCTAAGTGTAGTCGTAATTCCTGCGAAAGTGAGTTAGAATTTCATTATTTTTCTTAGAATTAGTTTAGGTTAGTTTTACTCGATGACTAGAAAAATATAGGTTTGTGGGTATTTGATACGGGCATATTTTATACATATTAACCGCTCAATTTATATTTATTAGTACTTATATTTGTACTATTTTATTGATTATTATTGCTTTTATAGGATGTACACCGAAAATCCAAGTTACAAGCTAAAAAGGCTATAACATTGACGCAACTGTGACCCTGATTTATTTGCTTGTTCCTCTAAAGGCTAAGTGGGATGGACGTCATTTGCAAGTGTTGAAAAGAACGAACAGAGAGGCTGGTTAGGTGGTCTTCTGCTTGTTCGGTGGTTTTGAGGCACTAAAAGGGTGAGATGGAAAGGCTAAGGCTTTGTTTTTGTTGGTACCGAATAGAGTTTGACAAGGGAAAGAAAGTGAATTAGAATAGGCTCGGTCTGGGTTAAAGACGTGGCATTGATAGAGGACTGTTTAGTCGAGAGAATAGAAGAAAAATAAATAAGTGAGGGCAACTGCAGTCATCGATTAAATCCCAGATCAAAGATTAAATTTGATCGATGATCGGTGAATTCGTCCCACAGCCGTGCGATTAGATATAGGATTTAATCGACGAAAATCACTGTTCAGGATTAAAAGTGATCGCTGATCGACGAGTAAAAGTTATAGTCGGGCGAAACTCTACTGTCTCGCTTGTGAACAAACGACGGACCAACATTTCTCTTAAAAACACGGGAGAAGAGTAGACATTTCGCCAACTCAAACGGGATACTAATGTTTCGCTTGCTGCGACGAGAACCCAGCAGCTCGCATACACATAAGCGAATAGATGACATTTCTCCCAAAACTACTGAACACGGGCGAGAGTGCACGACATCGCTTGGAGTTGGGCGAGATGCTAAGGCATCGATTGGAGTTGGGCGAGAAGCTAAGGCATCGCTTGGAGTTGGGCAAGATGCTAAGGCATCGCTTGGAGTTAGGCGAGATGCTAAGGCGTCGCTTGGAGTTGGGCGAGATGCTAAAGCGTCGCTTGGAGTTGGGCGAGAGTGCAAGGTGTCGCTTGGAGTTGGGAGAGAGTGCAATGCATCGCTGAATCCATAAATCAATTGACCGTTAATATGTTGTCGTTGATATGTTACCGTTGGGTAGTATAACGGCTATATTTTTACCCTATATATATGGGATACTAGACCAATGGCATTTTACTAAACTCATTCATTGTGTATTTGAAAATTCTAAAGTTCGTTCTTATTTAATAAGTTTGGAAATCGATTAGAAGTATGGTGCCATCAAAACCACGAGGTCCAAATTTTTCGTCTTTTGAAGATGTTACGATGTGTACAATTCATTTTTCAATTTCTCAAGATTGTAGCATTGGTACCGATAAATGTGAAGAACAATTATGGTCACGTATACTATGTCGGATGAAAGAAGCTATACCTTCTATGCCAGCACGTACTTGGACCTCCCTTCAGAAACGATTTCAAATTATAAGTAAAGATGTGGCGCTTATGTCTGCAAAGGAGGCTGAAGTAGAAAGGGAACATCATATTGGATGGGCCCCCGAAAATAAGGTAACTAATCATTTAATTATGCTTATTACATTAATCTATATGATTGTATATCCTTTAACAAATTGAATTGAAACACCAGATGGCAGAAGTACGTAGGCTTTTCAATGAAGCAACTGGTCGAAGTTTTAAGCATGAAGATTGCTACACAGTTATGTTAGATAATATTAAATATTCCCGAAGGTCGACAGCTGTTTTCGATTCATCACAAGCAGAGTCTGAATACGACAACGAATCTCTCCTCAGACTTAAGCCTAGATGGTCTCAGTGCCTATGAAGACCTTGGAGATATCCCTAACACATTAATCCGTCCGATGGGGAAAAAAAAGGCGAAACGACAGAAGACAAAGGGGAAGGCAAAATTTACAGAACAGGAAATGATGAAAAATATTTATATAGAGCAACAAAACTTCAACGCCAAATATACGGAACAAACAGAAATGAAGATAGCACAAAGAAAATCTGAGTTTGCAGCAAAATTAGATTATTCAAAGGAAAAGTTTGCAGCAACACAAGCTAGGCAAGAAGCAGGAGAGGAATTTCGTATAATGACGATGGATATCTCCCAAATAGATGATGTATCAAGACAGTACATCGAACTTAGGAAGGGAGAAATTTTGAAGAAAAGATTAAACCAATCATAGAGGCCATTATTATTTACCATTGTCATATTAAGTTTGAATTTTGATGAATTAAAAACGAATTTTCAGTTTAGTTTTTAATCAATAAATTTTTATGTTTTTAACGTCTCCTAATTTAAATTAAAAATTAAATTTAGAATTATTTTTAAAATTACTTCAAATACTAGATGGACTCGAAAGAACAATTAAAATATAACGTGACTAATAAGTAAAGATAAGATGACTCTCGCTTTAATCGCGGGTACACTAACAACAAATTTACCCCCAAAGCACATATAAAAGTGCACTCTTCCCCAACAGATGACCATATGTGTTCGATCAAGTCATTTCTCAAACGAACCCCAGTTTGTTTATCGAATACTGCACGTCTGTGTTGGTCCTTCACCATTCTAGAAAGTTGAGCAGTGTTGTCCATTGAAATAACAACTGGAGCACCGTGGCTGCGTTGGTCATACTCATGCGGCCAATCACCGGGTGTACGTTCATTCTCCACTATCATATTATGTAGAATAATGACAGTTTTCATTATATATGCTAACACGTCCGGATTCCACATTCTTGCGGGTTGTTTGATAATTGCAAATTGATTTTGTAGTACCCCGAACCCCCGTTCTACATCTTTTCGACAACCTTCCTACATAGGTGAAAATTTATGTTTCTTTTAGGAATCTGGATGTTTAATCGTAGTCACAATAGTTGTTGTCTGTGGATATATTACATCCCAAGATAATACCCCATATTGTATTGATTTCCATTGATTGAAAAGTTTACTGCCGGTGCTTTACCGTTGATAAGCTTTTTGAAGATATACGAACGGTTCATCACATTGATATCATTGTTTGAACCCGGCATACCAAAAAATGCATGCCAAAACCAAAGATCATACGACACCACTGCCTCCAGGATAATACTTTCGCTACCCTTGTATGCGGTATAAGCCCCTGATTCAGCCGAAGGGCATTTGTCCCATTTCCAATGCATACAATCAACACTACTAAGCATCCTTTGGAATCCCCTTTTTTGGTTCTCATCAAGAAGGAGTTCAACATCACGCCAAGTTGGTGTCCGCAAATATTCAGCCTTGTACAATTGGACTATCACCCTGCAAAATCTACGAGTTGCTTCCAAAACTGTAGTTTCCCCAATACGTAAATACTCATCGATTGCATCCGCCGCACATCCGTAAGCTAACATTCGAATTGTTGCAGTAATTTTTTGGTGTGGGGTTAATCCTAAAACACCACAAGCATCTATTTTTTGAAAAAAAATAACCATTTACGGCCACAACATCACCCAAAATACGGTTGAATAATTCTCGACGCATTCTGAATCTTCTACGAAATACATTTGGCGGAAACGTCCGGTTTCTGCAAAAATAATCTCTCCATAGACCTTCGACACCTACATCACGTTGTCTTGGTATTTGTGTACGTGTATGTGGATCATTCATATTTGAAACCATTAAACCAGCATTGACTGCTAGGTTATTACAGTTCAATGCAACTGAACTTTCATCTGATGAGTAATAACTACTGTTATCATCATCGTCTAATGAAGCAAAAGAATAAGAAGTAAAAGAAACATAATGAGGAAAACTAGAAGAGGAACCATAGTGGTCTATGTTATTTTGAGAGTTCGCCATTTTTTTGTTTTTTCAAAATTTTGAGTAACAGATAATGATATTCTTGGTTTATATTGATGGAGAAGCCAGTGCGGTAATTTATAATAGAAGAGGAAAATTCAATTTTGAATATTGATATGACCAGAACCGGTCCACATTTCAATGGAAAAATCAGCTTTGCACATTGTCAGAGATATTAATTGTAAGTTGACAAGGCAAAGAAAGGAATTGACAATACACCATCGACATTTCAATGCAAAAATCAGTTTTCAACATTGTCAGAGATATTTATTGTAAGTTGAC
>JAJJMC010004708.1:480293-587331 GCA_023531435.1 Papaver californicum | reverse complement strand
AAAATCAGTTTTCAACATTGTCAGAGATATTTATTGTAAGTTGACAAGCCAATGCAAGGAATTGTCAATACACGGTCACCACTTCACAGAAAAACCAACTTTGAACATTGTCAGACATACTTAATTTTTTTAAATATCCTTTCATTGAATTAAAAATGCATACATTAAAAAGGGAATACATTAAAGTAAATACAATATTTTAAATCAGTAGATTAAACTTAAACACTTACGGAAACTTATAATGAAACCTTAAGCATTGGCTTGTAGGAAGACGGGGACGACGTTGTTCACTTCCTGGTAGAATAATCAACACAAAAGGATTGTATTCTTCCATCACCCTAAGGATGTCGAAATGAGGTTTGTACATGAAATCAGAATGTTTCCATCTGGTCCATTCCTCCAGAGATCTGGCAACAACTTCATCATCAGTTTCATTCCTAATTCTTCTTTCATTCACCTTCGCAGTTAAAGAAGAAAATTCTAGTACTTCATTTGCAATTTCCACATATCGACAGAAAAGGCCTGCTTTGTTCCGGTTGTTGGGATTACCGGTTTCGTTACAAAAGTTCGCATGTGTACGTTCCAACCATCCCATGCTCATAGAACCATTGATCCAACGTTCCTGACCCCTTGCTGGATAATGTAATACTATGTTTCGACATATGGATAAATCCTCTTCTAGAGTAAAATTGCTTGCATTAAGGGTAAAATTTTCGTAACCAGACATTGAAAACTAAAATATGGGAATAATGAAATGAGGATGATAGCAATAAAATTTTATTTATAGTGGTCTCAAATACAAGTTATAACCGTTGATAAACGGTAACAAAATTTGTTCAATCGTACTTTTTTGACAATACACGGTGAGCATTTCAATGCAAAAATCAGCGTCAAAATTAAAGAAAAAAATGTCAGAATTTGGAATATAGTTATAACAAAGTAATTGGTAATTTTATCGTTCAACTAACAATTGCAATGTGATGTGACAATACCAAATGACATAAACGACCAAGTTAAAAAAAACAGAGCTTTTAATTTAACACTAAATCATAAAAAAAAATAAATTAAGTTATTTTAAAATACAATCCAATTTTTAAAAATGCTTTCTTTAATCGGAGTTGGATCTTGGTGGAATAAACCGCGAGAAAGATGGTCTGACGTTTTGCGTTGGTCGAACTGTTGATGAAGATCCCGGAGGTGTTGTCATAGCATATGAGGCAAATCCAAGCGGTTGTTCTTGACGAAATTGGGTAAGCTGCCTGGTCAACAAGGTATTCTGATCTTGGAGGTTGCTAATTTCAGCGGCTTTCTGACTACGAAAGTTGTTGAACTCAACTTCTTTGGAAATCAAGTAGTCCATCTGATACTTAGTTTCAGCTAAGGTAAAATCACACAACTCTTGCGTAAAATCAGCAAACTCTTGAACTAAATCATAAGCCGCCACCTGGGATGAAAATAAATTAGAATAACCACTGAAGCAAAAGTGTAATCCGTATTCAATTTTTCAAGACTTTGTTAAAAACTTACATATGGTAGTTGTTAGGGGGAGGAATGGGTACATGTTCACGACGTCGTGGGATGTTGTGTTTGATACGGTCACCAGCATAGCCATATGTTTCAACCTCCCAATCAACTTGCGTGATATATTTGTTAAAGTTGGTAACATGTCGCCAATATTCATAATAAACATCGTACTCCACGACACGTACGTATTCACTAGCATTGACCTAAGATATGGATGTCATGTCCTCAATCTCGTCGTCGACGAAGTTGGAAATTGTACTATGGGGGTTTGCAGGAATACCCCATGTTGGGTTGTTCTGCCTCCAACAACGATCTCCGTGATACATATTATGCTTTATCCAAGAAAATGACAATAAATAAATACCAAACATTTCACAACAGTATGAGTTTAAAAAAATCGCAGTATGGTCAGAGTACTTGAAAACTCACGGTGCCAAGCCAGGTGAATGTAACCCTTTTTCCAGAGAGTTCTATAGCTTTGCGGCCGATTTCTTCGGTAGATAGTTAATTGGATTCAACCATGGTTGCCACGTCACGCACTCTACGGATAACTAGTTCAGTTCAGTCCTTGACCGAACTATGTCAACACCCTTCTTCCGGCTGGAGAACCACCTACGACATCTAGGCCATTCATTTTCACTTTGAGACGGAGGGTTATTTGGACGACATATCCCCAGATATTCGTATCCCCAAAACTACAACATAAATATATTCATTGGATTTAAAAACATAGCAACCAAATTTTAAGAAAAAGAATTATGAATAACGTTAAATAAATTACCTCCAAAATTTGGAACGGCCCAGACACTGATTTTTGGCCCCTAGAAGCTGTGGCGAGACCCGAATACAATTTGGAAAATGCAGGACCACCCCAGTCGTACTGATCAACTTCATTTAGATTATCAAATGCAGCCAACCATCCTGCATCAATGTAGGTTTTTGCATTTGGGAAAAAAAAATTCCCCAGAACATACATATAGAAGGCCCTCGTTACTCTATCAGCAAGACCACTATCATCGTTCGCCGCGTGCAAAGTATCTTTATCAAAATAGGTGGTCAAAAATTTGAGAGTTATAGCATCTGAAACCCATTGTTGCGGAACACCTTCTCTTTTGTATACCGCATTATCTTTCAGTTCAGGAAATATATTATCACGGACATATTCAAATTTGTACTTAGATGGCTCGTAAGGAACAGATCTCCCAACACCAATACTAAGGCCGGTCAACATAACCCAATCGAGGGGAGTGAACCCAAGCTCCCCAAAAGAAAAGTGAAATGTGTTTCTGGTATCCCAAAACCGCTCGACAATATAATCAATAAGAGCGTGGGATGAATCTACTACAGGTAGGGATAGTAATTTGCCCCAACCTCCCCTTTCTATTATATATTTGACCCTAGACGACTCCTTAGTAATACTATGGTACACCTGTACAACTGATTTAAGAGAACCACGATGGGCAAACCTGAAGTTGGCGTCGGAAGAATATGTAATATTTATCGAAACGTGTTCCTCCGTATCTTCGATAACGGTATAGTGTTCCAACCCCGGAACATCTACCGACTCGGGGACCATATATTCAGGTTCAGAATCCTTTGCGATTTTAGCTTTTTTGGTTTTCTTCTTTCTTCCAACCCATCTGGAAACAACATTGCTAGACATCTGGCCAAACAAAGAATAGAACATTGTCAAATAAAGATTAAATCACCACAATGCATAAACAATTAAAATTTATTAACACCAACTAAACATGTATATAATTATCTATTTCCATACACATTTGTACCAAGTATTATACATCAAACATTCGAAAAATACATGCATCATTATCAAAATACAACTATCCCACCAATTATAACCAATCTCATTCAAATTATCCAATTACAAATACTTCCATACACATTGGTTTTTAAGTTAAGTCAAAATTAATTCCTTTGATTTCTACACAACATACTACATTCAACCAAAAATTAACACAAATCCACTAAAATTAAACAACAACTTCATCTATTATATGTTCAATTTAACAAATATAAACAAATTTTTAAACCTAATTGATATCATGCACAAAAACCCTAATTAAAATCCCAATTTTATTATTAGAACACCAATTTCACAATTGTATAATCGATTTATAATATGGTCATTACATGATTAATCAAACAACATCTACAACCGAACTAACTAAAAAATCATCAAAATTTCATATCGAATTAAAACAATTTAATTCAAATTTTTTTGTAGAACATATACCTTGATTTCGCTCGGAAAATGTATGAGCGAAGTACGAAATTTTGAAACGGGACCTTGGGTTCTCGTTGAATGATTTTAAGTTTGCCAAAATGGGGGCTTGGATGTTGAGCGGATAGAAGAAGGGGAAGAACAAGGCAGGCAACAGGAGAAGACGAAGAAAATGCTAGGGTTTACGGGTGAAATAGACGGGCGAGAGGTTGGGCTCTCGCCTAACACCAAGCGAGACTCCTACTACTCACCCGTCTATTTCACCACACGTGTTATGCACACGTCTCACAGGCGAGATCTTGGCCCTTCGCTTCTGTCCCAGCGGCACCCCTGCATCTCGCCCGGCTCAATTTTCACACGAGTTTTCCGCACAATACATAGACGACATCTTGGACCCTCGCTTCGACCAGCGAAATACTAATGTTTCGCTTAGTTAGTGGGCGAAATGTTGGGATTTCGCCTGTATTTTTTTTTGCAGGCGGTAGAGCAGAATCTCGCTTGTACCAGGAGAACTATTAGTCTCTCGTCCGTCTTTTCAAGCGGTACCTTGATACTTCTCTTACGTTCAAGCGATATCCTAGGCCTTCGCTTGATCATACCCCGTTGTTTTTGAGACGGATCAAAGATCAAATTTTTTGATCTTTGATCGATGGGTATCATCGCGTGACTGTGGATGCCCTGAGAAGAAGCCAAAGACGGAGAGATGAAATAAGTGTGGGGTTCGGATGGAAAAGTAATTTTTTGGGTTTAGATGGCTGGTTGAACTGTACAGGGAGAGAAGAGTAGATATTGAAGACGTTGTTCCCCAACTTCGGTTTAATCTATTCTCTCTACTTCTATTAATTCTTTTTATGGGTTTTGAGAAAACCGTTGTCATGTCTCGCTGATTTTTATAGCTAGGGTTTTATTGTTGAAACTACTTGGAGTATTAGGATAATTGAATTCAATTATTTGGCAATAAACTATTATGATTTGAATAGATTAAATCTTAATTATTGTTTATTGATTAATCGAAATATAATTTGACGTTTCACCGGTTTTGTACAATACAGTAACTTTTGTGCCTAATTAATAGGATCACAAATATATTTGTCTTATTATTTAATATTATGTTTTTGGGTTAATTCCTTTGATGGGGTATGCTTAACCAAGTACTATTTGTGAACCTATATTTAGTTCTATATAATTTTCTCGTTAATACAATTTGATGGTGCGTGCTTGGATTTAGTCTTTTGATGTGATATGCTTAGGGTATACCAGTGATATTTGCGACTCTAATACTTATAATAGATGATGTCGATAGAACGGAGAATAAATAAATATTAGGAATTATGTTTCATTTCAGTAATTGAATAGAAATAGTGGTGGATACTATAAACCCTGGTTACGACTCTCCCATTTTATTTACTTTACTAGTTTAGTTTAATTTATTTGTTTCGTTCGCACTCTTAAAAATCCAAAGTTATCATTTCTAGTTAGTTTATTAGAGATATTGATTACATTATTGTCCACGTCCTTATGGGTTCGACCCGTATTTGCCGCTTCTACATTGTAGACGTGGTGTGATTACGGTTATTATATATAGGTATTTCAAAAACCTATCGACTACCCTTAATTAATGTCATATTATTGCTAAACTTAAAACTTAAAAACTCCATCACTAAGAACAACGTAAACTGTAACAAATATATTTGTGATAGGAAATAAAAAAGAAACAATTATATTCATGGAGTAGAAACTTTATAATTAAGAAAATTTAAGGTCTCTAATAATCGGCAACCACATGGGATTATATATGTCGATTATTGATAATATTGTGTAAAGAAAACTCACGTTTTGGGAGCTCTACAATCAACAAATTCGAAGAAATTATGCTTGCCCATTATGACACGATATGGGGTAATCCGTTGACACGTTTTTAGCTTCTAAATCAAGATAACATGGTCCCAATAGGATTAAAAGACCTAGAATTTTTAGAAGTATATAAGAAGACTTTCAAAACTCCTAGGAAAACACAACACATTTTATAGCACAAGGAAACATGGAGCTAGGAATTGGAGATTTGAATTCATCTTCTCAATACAAGGGTATGTTTTACTTGCTTTCTTGTATATTTTTCATAGGTTTTGATATTCATGATGATCTAAACCTTTCTTATTGGTTAGAGATGTAGTTCTAAGTCTGAAAATATGTTTATTAATTGAAGTATTCATTTTCAAATATCCATGATCTTTTTTATATCATTTCTGTTCTACCGTTAATAATGCCCTATATTTGTTAAAGTTATTAAGCATGCATTCACATCTATAGCTACAGTATAGTTTAAGATCCATTGTCGAAAAAACTTTGTTATAAGTAGCATAACGTAGTTGTTAACAACAAGATGTTGGCATGCAATTATGTGTAGAAGTGTAACTTAGGTTAAATTTGAGTGACTCTTGCACCAGATTGCTTAGAATAACCTCAACTCACAAAGAGAATTGCTTCCATTTGGTTAAATTTGAGTGGCTCTTGCGCCAAGTGTTAGAGAATTACTTGGTTGAACCCACAAATATTCGTATGTCAAGCTTGTTGTCAATGTTATATGCCCAAAATTATTTTTTTATTTATTGTCTACTAAAGTCAGTCATCTCGAACTAAGATTAAATTTAGGTAGTTGAATATCAGAGATCACCAAATTCCCTTGAAGATTTATGACTGAAGAACACGAAGACATCAACAAGAACTTCATCAACAATGGTATCTGAAGACTGACTATCCTATTTACTTATTATTTTTACCATTCTATCTTCTGAGACAATGTCGTATGAGTTAGTATATGATGAGTTATAAAAAAAAAAAATAGAGTTCAATCTTGTACTTGACTAATCTTGAAGCATGAATTCAAGCATCGAATGTTCATATGATTATTTCATTTGATGTCGAGAACAATTCTTATTGTTTAATAAACTATGTTTGCGAAAGAAGATCATAAAAACATCAAGTTGCATTAGAAATCACGAACTGAAAATAGTAGTTCACGCATTGTGCAAAAATTGACGTTACTGAACTTCAAAATTATAAGAGTTTGTGACCTGTGTAGTTTTTGCCATGTTCCTGAAACTCAAAAATTTACATTTGAGTTCGCAGATTTTTCTAGTTCGCGAACCGTGCATTTTTAGATATTTCTCTGAACTGTTTCAATATCTAAAGTTCGTGAACTATATAAATTTTGGATGTTACTGAACTCCAATGTTTTTTTGATGGTCCAGGACTATATACTTAACTCGTGGACGGTCCTTAATTGATAAATATGCATATACACATTCTTTTTGAAGCCTGATATAGGGGCTCCAACATCAATAGAGGGGCTCCAATAATAAGACGAAATAGGGACATTATGAAGTAAAACTCAAAAACCCCTTATCCATAATATATTCACAATGCCTAAACTACCCCTGATTAGTTAATCTTAATTACACTAACTAATTAAAAAATTAAGCTAATCATGATTAATTAAACATAATCATTTACTTAATCAAATGATTTGAAAAAAAAAATCTTTTGAATTTGTGTTTGGTGGGAAGAAAAACTAGACGAAATTTAAGAAAATTTTGTCGTTTTTTTTTTTAAACCCTAGATTTTTTGATTCAATAAACCATGATAGCATTGAGTATACCTCTAACTTATATTGTTGATCTTTTTATGGCTCAAATTTGATGAAATCACGATTTGAAAGATTGATTTTTTGTTGTTAAGAGAAACTTACGGTGGGGTTTCATGTCGAACCCAACCGTAACACCAAGAACACCCCAGATATACGGTTGGGTTTTCAACCAGACCCAACCGTAAGTTGAAGAAAATGAAGAACACCATTTTTTTCAATAGTTACGGTTGGGTTTTCAACCAGAACCCACCGAAAGTAGAAGAAAATGATGAACACCATTTTTTCCAATAGTTACGGTTGGGTTTTCAACCAGAACCCACCGAAAGTAGAAGAAAAATGATGAACACCATTTATAAGGCAAAACCCAACCGTAACACATCCTTTTGAGCATTGATTTTTTTGGTTAAATTTGAGTTTTAAAATCAAAATTTTGAAATAATTCAATCATTTTAACTAGATTGAAGGTAAATTGGGTCATTCAAACAAATAAAAAACGAAAAATACACAAATTAGATAATCCAAATTTGTGTTATCCAGTAGAATTTACGGTTGGGTTTTGGCTTATAACCCAACCGTAACATATTCTGTTAATTTTTGTTACAATTTCAACACAGAATTACGGTTGGGTTTTGCCTTAAAACCCAACCGTAAACAAGTTGTGGTGTTTGTAAAAATTATCTTACGGTTGGGTTTAGTAATCGGAACCAACCGTAAAACTTTCACTAAGCATTTCAGCATGATTTACGGTTGAGTTTGAGTCCAAACCCAACCGTAAATTCTCCTGTTAACTTTTTTTTTTGATTTTCAATATACTCCAAATTGGGTTTAAAACACACTTTTTTAACTTATTCATTCTATTGTAATAGATTTAAAGTAGTACATTAAAGGAAAAAACAAAGGAAACGAAATACAATAGATCATTGGATGATTACACTTAAACACTTAAAGATAATGGCGATAATCAAACACCGACTTGTTTCCATAATACGATAGCAATCTGTATGCTTGAACTCCACCCCATGTTTGATTCTATATTGCTCCATAGCCAACACATGCTGAAAAAAATAAATCAATTATAAGTTTGATTTTTTGAAATATCTTTTTAATTAACGATTTATTAATCGACAAACTTACTCTTTCCGCACCGTTCTCGTCGGGATGTGCTTCGAATCTCATTTGCATTTCCAGTTTTAAGTTGTTCATTTGTCGATACAACGTCTCAAACCGTCTTTTGATGGCTCTCCACGTCCTATGATTTCAATTCCCCTCTAATGCCGCAAATATTCAAAACACACGCTTCCACCAAGGATCAGTATCTTGATCCTCATGCCAATCTTCTTGTGAAACAACGTTGTTATTGTTGTTATAGAAGGCTCTATCGTAAGCATGCTCTACCATCGTATGCCACGCTCGAACAATTGCAACATCTTCATTATTCGTGTATGTAGTTACCATTTTTAGTGGTTGAAAGGGTATGGTGAGAATGAGTTGGAAAGTCTAGAATTATAATGAGAATGAAAGGGATAGAGAATAATGAGAAAGTGACAAGGAAAGGTTTCCTTTTATAGGGAAAAAATACCCAATGGCTAGATTTTTCAAATAAAAAATCCGTTAGAATTGTCTACTTTAAGAAGACACAAATTCTGACAGTTTTGAGATTCCAGTAGAATTTACGGTTGGGTTCCGGCTTAAAACCCAACCGTAAGTTGTAGTGTTAGTTTTAGTACATATTTCATCATATAGTTACGGTTGGGTTTTGCCTTGAAACCCAACCGTAATCTAGTTGTGGTGTTTATACAATTTATTTTACGGTTGGCTTTAGTAGTCGAACCCAACCGTAAAATTGAGTTTTTTAGTAGGAATTGTAGTTACGGTTGGGTTGAGTCATCGAACCAACCGTAAGTTGTAGTGTTAGTTTTAGTGCATTTTTCATCGTATAGTTATGGTTGGGTTTTGCCTTGAAACCCAACCGTAATCTAGTTGTGGTGTTTGTACAATTTATTTTACGGTTGGGTTTAGTAATCGAACCCAACCGTAAATTTGATTTTTTTTAGTAGGAATTGTAGTTACGGTTGGGTTGAGTCATCGAAGCCAACCGTAAGAAGGAGTTTTTAAGAAAAAATTAGTTATGTTTGGGTTTAGTTCATTTTCTTATCAAATACCAGAGTTGTTAAAAACCTTATTTTTAACATTAAAGGAAGAACTAAAGGAAACGAAATACAGTAGATCATTAGATGATTACACTTAAACACTTAATCATAACGGCGAAACTCAAGATAGAAACTTTGTTCCAAGATACCATAGCAATCCTTATGCCTAAACTCCTTCCCATATTTGATTTTATACTGCGCCCTAGCCATGACATGCTGAAAAAAATAAATCAATTATAAGTTTGATTATTTTAAAACTCTTTTTAACGAGCGATTTATTAATTGACACACTTACTCTTTCCACATTGGTTTCGTCGGGAAATGCTTCAACTCTCATTTTCATTTCCAGTTTTAAGTTTTCCATATCTTCATACAACGCCTCAAAGCGTCTCTTGATGGTTCTCCACGTCCTACGATATCCATTCCCCTCTAATGCCACAAACATTTCAAACACACGCTCCCACCAAGAATCGTCCTCCTGACCGTCCATCCAATTTTCAGCTCTAACAACGTTGTTATTGTTGTTATAAAAGGCTCTCTCGTAAGCGTGCTCTATCATCGTAAGCCACCCTCGAACAATTGTAACATCTTCATCATTCGTGTATCGAATCATTTTTAATGGTTGAAAGGGTATGGTGAGAATGAGTTGGAAAGTCTAGAATTATAATGAGAATGAAAGGGATAGAGAATAATGAGAAAGTGAGAAGGAAAGGTTTCCTTTTATAGGGAAAAAATACCCAACGGCTAGATTTTCAAATAAAAAATCCGTTGGAATTGTCTTTTCACTATTCAGTGATTATTTACGGTTGGGTTATCCAGAATACTCAACCGTAAAATCTAAATTAAGTTTACAATTTCAACTTGCACTTACGGTTGGGTTTTGCCATAAAAACCCAACCGTAATCAATCCCTTGGAGCATTGATTTTTAAGGTCAAATTTTGGTTTCCAAATTAAAATTTTGAACTTATTCAATCATTTTAACTAGATTGAAGGTAAATTTGGTCATTCAAACAAAGAAAAACCGAAAAATACACAAACGAGAGAATCCAATTTTAAGTTATCCAGTAGAATTTACGGTTGGGTTTTGGCTTAGAACCTAACCGTAAGTTCTAGTCATAGTTTTAGTGTATACGCTTTTACGGTTGGGTTTTGTAATGAAACCCTACCGTAACAAATATGTGGTTATTGTGCAAATTATATTACGGTTGGGTTTTGGCTTAGAACCCAACCGTAAATTCTAGTGTAAGTTTTAGTGCATACGCTTTTACGGTTGGGTTGTGTAATGAAACCCAACCGTAACAAATATGTGGTTTTAGTGCAAATTATATTACGTTTGGGTTTAATAATCGGACCCAACCGTAAATATTAGTTTTTTAGTGGAACTGTAGTTACGGTTGGGTTGAGTCATCGAACCCAACCGTAAATGATCATCTTCATCTCCTATATTCTTCATTTTTTATGCATAAATCAGTCTTGTATTTGTTTTTTGTTGGTGTGAAAAGTAGAAGAAAGATAAGAGAGTTTTAACCCAAAATTTTAAAAAACCCAAAATGAGTGATTCTAGTGGCAAATTTGTGGAGGGTGAATCCTTGTATGATTGCCAAACTAAATTCTACATACCCATTGAGGGAGACCCAACTATGTATGATTATTTGGATGGTAGAGAGGTTTTAAGTGAAAGTTGTGATGCTGAAACTAAACCAAATGGAGAAAGTAGTCGTCAAAGTGAAGATTCAACTGCCAAGAATAGTCAGGTATACCTCTAACTTAAACTATTTTTCATTTTTTGCTGATATTTGATGAAATGAGGTACATAATAGTGATTTTTTTTGTGACTCCGCCATGTTTACGGTTGGGTTGTCTTGAGAAACCCAACCGTAACTGTACATTTGATGGATGAAAAGTACACTTTCACAGTTTTACAGTTGGGTGTTTACCACAAACCCAACCGTAACTAATTACGTGCATGGGTATTTATTGCACTTGTTACGGTTGGGTTTGACTCTTTAACCCAACCGTAAAATTGTTTGGCATTTTTTTGTTGTATTACGGTTGGGTACGTCGCTTCTACGGTTGGGTCTGACGCTTTTACGGTTGGGTCTGACGCTTCTAACCCAACCGTAAACTTATTGGTTTTAGTGTTTGTTGCGTAATGCCTTGATCTTTTTTATTCAGTTTGCGGTTGTACCTCAACCAATGTATGATCAGCCTCCTCCAAATGATATTGAAACTAGAGATACTACGGATCACTATTTGAACGACCTGGTAGGTTATAGATAAGTTGTTAATCCCTTTCGACAATATAGATAATGTCATTTTTTTTCTCCTAACTTTCTGTTCTTGGACCATGTGGACAAGGGATAAAAAAGATGATGCAAAGAAGTGGGCTACAGAACATGGGAAACTCATCATGTGTGTGATTGTTTGTAACAACCAACAAAAACACAACCGCTTTCAAATGTTTTGTGAGTGTAGTGGACAATACACAAGACATGCGAAGAAGGGTACTGAGTATGTACCAAAGACGAAGATCAAGCGAAAAACTTTCACTAAGAAGACGAGATGTCCTTTCAAGCTTCAATTTCGTACCAACAACGAGAATAAGTGGTTCTTGTCTAGAGTTGTATGCGGTCGTCACAACCACCTACCACCAGAGACTTTGTTAACGCATCCTTCTACGGCACGGCTTACCAAGGAAGAAAAGCTCATCGTAGACGATATAACGGATAAGCGTTTGAAACCCAGTGATATACTCGGGCACTTGAAGAAAATAAATTCAAATAATGTGTCTACGTTGGAGACAATCTACAACGCAAAGCCAAGTTGAAGCGTGAGAAATGGGAAGAAAGGGACCCGATCCAACAACTTTTGTATTTGGGGGAGACGAAAAACTACACCATGTTTCACGAAGAAGATGAGAATAAAGAAATTAAGCATATTATATTGGCTCAACCCGAGTTTATAAAGTTAGCACGGTGCTACCATCAAGTGCTTATGATGGATTGCACGTACAAAACTAACAAGTATGAGCTCCCGGTTTTGAATGTTGTAGGCCAAACTTCTACCAAGTCCCCGTTTAGTGTTGCCTTTTGCTTCTTGAGAAACGAGCTCGAAGAAAGCTATGTGTGGGCATTGGAACAAATTAAATTATTTTACGTTGAAGGATATACCCCTAAGGTAATTATCACCGACAAAGAACAAGGCTTGATGAATGCCATTGCAAGGGTATTCCCAGATGCTCATCATCTTCTTTGCACGTTCCACTTGTGGAATAATATTCAAACCAAGTGCAAAACGATTATTCGGCCAACAAAAAAAAAAACGAGATGGACAGAATTAAGAAATTGCCGGTTTCAGAACAAGAAACGGCCAAAGAAAAATTCGAGGAGGACGACAAGTTGGCGGAACTAAAATGGGCTAGTTTCCAAACTGAATGGGACGCTTTGACATGGTCTATCACCAAGGAAGATTATGAAGAAAATGTTCGTATGTTATGCTTGTATTGGAGTAATTATCCAAAAGTTGTGAACTATTTGATGGACCATTGGTTGAATCCGCACAAAGAGAAGTTTGTATCGGCGTTCACAAACCAATATAGGCAATTTGACAACCAAGCTACAAGTACCGTGGAGTCATCTCACAACAGAATGAAGAAGAAGCTTCATAATTGTGATGGTGGGTTCGTTACGGTCTTCGAAGCGATGCACGATTATTTTCTCCGTGACCTTGACATAGTTAAGGAATCTTTTGAAAAAAGCCTTTCTAGAAAACACGTCAGCTATAAAGACGAACCATTGTTCCAAAGTATTTTTTATAAGGTATCGCATTGTGCCATTGAGAAGATAATGTATGAAGTAAAGCACTATAGATTGGGCAACTTACACGGAGAAGAAGAGTGTGTTTGTCCTAACATGTCAAGTTTGGGACTTCCCTGCCGGCATATGATGCCCAACCGTAAACCAGTCACTACACAATTATGATAATTTTATGGTTGGGTTTGGAGTCAAAACCCAACCGTAAACCTTCCAGAACCAACCGTAAAACTGTCACACAAATTTTCACCCAGTTTTACGGTTGGGTTTGGACTCAAAACCCAACCGTAAAAATGATGTTAAAATTTGTGTGACAGTTTTACGGTTGGTTTTGGAGTCAAAACCAAACCGTAAAACTGCGAAAAAAAATTCAGCCATGTTTACGGTTGGGTTTGGACTCAAAACCCAACCGTAAATATTCTTGTTAACCTTTTTTTGGAATTTTAATTCACTCAAAATTGGTTTCAAAACACAAAATTTTTTTGACCACATTACAACCCATGAAATCATTAAAGTAACCTGGGATACAATTGAAATTACCACTAACAAACCCAAATGGTATTACAAAAGAACTAATAAATAGGTTTGCGAGTGAACAAAAAGTCCTTTAGGATGTGATAATGAGGTAGGTATAAAAAGGCCCATATTTTCCATCTCCTCCATTCCTGAAGAGATCTCTGTAACACCTCATCTTCGGTTTCACCCCTAAGTCGTAGTTGACCAATAATACGAACTAATGCCATAAATTCTTCTACGTATCGGTGTATAGTGTTATATCGACAAAATCAAGTTGACGTGATCACGGTTATAAGGGTTGCCGGTTTCAGAACAAAAGTTTTCATGGATTGTTTGCCAATAACTCAGACTCGTTATACCACTTTGCCTTTGTTCTTCTCCTCTTTTTGGAAAACATAATACTTAGTTGCGGCAAATACATAAATCTTCATCCAAAGAAAAATCTGGATTTTTAATCCCAGGTTGACCCATATTCCACTATGTTAGAGTACTAGTTTTGTTGGAGATGATTGTTGTAAAATAAAGGTTTAATTTTTTTTAAAAAAATGGATGGGTTGGATATGTACTCAACTATTTCACTTATAAACCAGAAGTGTAACGGCTCTATTTTGAAAAATAGGTCGTACAAGGTTTCAACGGCTCTATTTGCAAACCCAAAAAAATTTCAAAAACGACCCAAAACTTTCCTCAAATGGATTTTACGGTTGGGTATTGACTCAAAACCCAACCGTAAAATCCTTGGGAATTGATGTGTTAGTTTTAGTTACAATTTCATCATACATTTACGGTTGGGTTTTGGCTGGAAACCCAACCGTAAACCATCCTTTGTAGCTTTGAGTTTTAAAGTCAAATTTGGGTTTCAAAATCAAAAATTTGAACTTATTCAATCATTTTAACTAGATTTAAGGTAAATTGGGTCATTCAAACAAAGAAAAAATGAAAAACACACAAATTAGAGAATCCAATTTTAAGTTATCCAGTAGAATTTACGGTTGGGTTTTGGCTGAAAACCCAACAGTAAAATTAATCGACCAGCCGATTCAATTGCAGCTACTTCGAAAAAACTTATTATTATGGCGGACCGGCTTCCCAGATGTGTTAATGCCCTATCCTAGGATTGGATCATCCCCATATGGAATTGAAACCAGAGCAAGATGTTTTAGTTTTACAGTTGGGTTTTGGCTGAAAACCCAACCGTAAAACTGTAGTATGAAAATGTGACAGTTTTACGGTTGGGTTTTGGACCAAACCCAACCGTAACAATGTTGCATGAAAATGTGACAGTTTTACGGTTGGGTTTTGGAAGAGACCCAACCGTAAAACTGTCACATTTTCAGGCAACATTTTTACGGTTGGGTCTTCAGAAAAAACCCAACCGTAAACCTTCAACATTTTTTATTTTGTCATATATTTACGGTTGGGTTTTGGCTGAAAACCCAACCGTAAACCATCCTTTGTAGCTTTGAGTTTTAAGGTCAAATTTGGGTTTCAAAATCAAAAATTTGAACTTATTCAATCATTTTAACTAGATTGAAGGTAAATCGGGTCATTCAAACAAAGAAAAAACGAAAAACACACAAATTAAAGAATCCAATTTTAAGTTATCCAGCAGAATTTTTCTGGGTATTTTTACCTGCTTTTCCCATTGCATGGTTTCCAACTTCAAATAACTGGAAAATAAATTTTAAGTTTAATTTTTATAATTCACGTGCAAGTTAAAATCAAACTTCAAATCCAACTTCACATTAAAGGTACAAGTAATTCACCCCCACAAAAAAAACCCATAGACATAGAGTTAGGGAGAAGGAGGAGGGGTAGGTCGATGACTTTGACGAGCTCTTTTTTTGCTCATAACATTACGATGAGCAGCACCGCCACGAGTACGAGCTCCAGCACGACCGCCTCGAGTCGAGCACCACGTTGCGCATCCTCGCCTTCATCATGTGTCTCTTCATCCGATGCTTGCGGCCTCTTCTAGTAGTACTCGCATCTGTAGTCGCGCCTCTTGTAGCGGGTCTACTCCTGTTTAAAGTCCGCTGCACATCCTCGGCTTCATGATGAAGCTCCCTAATCAAAGCTTGGAGTTGGTCAGGCGTCATCACATCAATTGTGCTTAGGCATGGATTTATAGAGTCTGCCAATTCAACGGCTTTCTTTTTCTATTCACATATGAAAATAAAAGTAGGATGAGTGTTTAGTAATAAATCTTAAAAACATTAATAACAAAAATAATGTACCTACCAAATTGAAATATGCCTTCTTCCAGAAACCATCTTCTGTGTTGTTTGGCATAGTCTCAGGACCATTGTTGATGATAGTTGGATGACCAAAATGGCGATACCAATCCAAGTAATCTTTTGCAGCCTCTTTTGTGCCCGGAGATAGAGTTAACTCTGTTCTTTGGACTTGGTATTTCGGATCATTGCGGTTATTCCAAACCGCGACCGAAGGCGTTGGCTCGTAGTTCAGCACGATGTTTGGGCCTTCGATCATCGACCCATTCACACACAATTTAAACATTTCGCGTGTCACCGTTGTTTGGACGTATCCATATTGGCGGAGAGTTCGGCGGGGGTTGGACATCACGTACCCAAATGGATGGTACAAAGGCTCGTTGTAGCCTGCTACGTCCGACAATACACGTAAATCCTCAACATGTCCATCACCCTCTATGCTAATCTTCACATAAGGATCGAAAATAATATCTTTAACCGTGAAAGCATCAATTTAAGTTCTCATCTTTGCTATGAGCACTCTTTATATTTTGCCTGGGTCCCGGTGAAGACGAATTTCTTTCCCGTAGGTCCAGTACCATCACCGCTCGTTTGAGGAGCCAGTTTGGGAAAGTGATCATATACCCATGCTTATGAAGATAATAAATATTAATATAAGAAAATGCGAAAAAAATAAATTAAAGTTAAACATTGAAATTCAAACAATAAATTACCTGAAGCATACCGGTATTCCCGGCAATCTCAGTTCTCCTAACCCTCGAAGCTTTTCGAAGGTTAGCAAGTAGGTAATCCAGGGTGGCAGTTCCCCACGAGTACTGATGCGTCATCCCGAGATCACCCTGAAACCACTGTAGATAGTGAACGTTGACCCTGTTGCCCGAGTTGTCAGCAAAGAAGATGGTACCGAGCATATATAGCAGATAAGCTTTGGCTGTTCGAATAGCTCTGGTGTCATCTATGACGACCCCAGCCATTTCCAACTTTGCGGTCCCTCCAAACTTCTCCCTTAGTGAACGCAGCAATATTTTCTTTCTCATAGCTTGACCTTTCTTCGTTGGCATCCCCGGTTTATCTCCACTGACCAATTTAAACTCAGATTCGGCTTCGCTCTTCTCCCATCCAAGTGTATCTTCACAAGTGCATAAAGTCACTCCATGACATGTTGTTGTTAAAACCCCCGAACAATGATTTACCATCTACCTCCAGGCCAAGAATTGATTGGACATCATCCAGCGTTATTGTCATCTCGCCGAATGGGAGATGAAACGTATCGGTTTCAGGCCAATAACGTTCCCTGAAGGCTGCGCAGACGACACTGTCATACTCCCACATCGAATTGGTAATTCAGGGAGCTAACCCGGCACCATTTACGAGAATTTGTACGGCAGTACATTCATCAGTTAAGGGCCAATGTTGATCCCTTTGACGAACCAATTTCTTGATCGCCTGTGTATTATCCTACAAAGAATAAAAACAAATTTGTTTTACTTACAAAAGTTAACAAACAAAAATTTAACAGAATAAGAGAAGTAATTAGATTAATACCTTGGTCGCAGCAACTTTGGCAGCCCATGAATGGGGATAACCAAATAGTATTGCAGATTTGTCAGGGGCCTCACCCCATAGTCCTTCATTCCTCTTCTTAGGCCACAGTTGAGGTTCGGCCTTTTCTTTGGGAATTTCTTTGGCAACCCTTTTCTTTGCCTTTTCTTTTGGAATTTCTTTACCTTTGCCTTGAGGGACATGTTGTTCTCTGTCACGCTCTTCTTCCTCGTGTTGTTGCTCTTGTGGTGGTTCTCTAATCACAAGAGAACCTCTAACAAAATTTTTATGTGCGCTATTGTTACGGTTGGGTTTTGCTCAAAACCCAACCGTAAATTGTTTTTAAAAAATTGCGCAAATTGTTTACGGTTGGTTTCTATTTTGAAACCCAACCGTAATATCCTTAACTATTCATCTTCTTCCCTTTGATTTACGGTTGGGTATTGAAAACAACCCAACCGTAATACTCAAGAACATGATATATTACGGTTGGGTTTTCACACGGACCCAACCGTAATATCGACTGTGTCCAACATTTTTAAACAAAAAACACAATCAAACATGTTAATCAATCAATTAAAAGTCTAAGAATACATGGGTTTTCTTCAATACCTTAGATACACCATTGTTGGACTTTTCGGTGATTGATTTTGCTTTTCACAATCGATTTCTTCTTGAATCTCTTGATTTGGTTGAAAGGAGCAGGGTTGATTGCCATCACTACTACCTTTAACGCCTTTAGTATGCTTCTTCATCTCGATGGATTACGGTTGCGTTTTTCTTTGGTTTAGTTTTTGAAAGTTACGAATAATGTTAAAAGTGTTTAGGTTTTAATTGGTATAAGGGTAAAATCGACATTTAACCAAATCCCTAGGACATCCCTTATCGTAAAATTGGGTCATCTCACCTCCACTTGGAGCCCCTTTATTGATTTTGGAACCCCTATGTCAGGCTTATATTAAGGCTACTTCTCACGTTCTTTGGACAAAATTAGTAGCATTTCCACTACTGAAAAAGGTGAAAAGTAAACTTTTTTTCAAGCCTCTCAATTTAGAGGTAGAAATGGACAGAGAATTTCATCGAGAACATCGTCAATGGAGTATTCATCAGTTGGCTTTACAGACCGTCTAAACTACACCTCTGAGGGTGGATTGTTACTTGGTGCACACTCTCTAGATACTCTTCCCACCATTGTTGTGGATGGTGGCGCACGACAATTTCTGTTAACGAGTCAAGACTCGGACAAAACCGATTCCATCAGTGAATCAAATAGATTAGCTGATCTATCTGCAAGCTTCAGAATGATATCTAGCTCACTGATGAAGATGAAATTGGATGATATTGAGATGATTAAAGCTAGAGACATTTCACGTATTGAATCTGAAAAACGGGGTGTTGAATCAGAAGCTAATTTGACTCAGATGTTGGTTAACTCTCAATTAGAAATCACTTCATTTCTTTCACGAACGATTCACAAGCGGAAGAGAAAACGAGTTGAAAACGACGATTCTTCGATATCTGAGAGGTATCAAATTTTCTTTCTGAAGCACATGCTAGCTTTTAATTGAGTGGTGTTGATGAATTGGAATTTTATCTAGATTAGTATTCAAGTTCTTGTTCTAATTCTGCTTCCCTTTTGGGGTATAAGTGCGCGATTTAACTTTTGGGTTCAAAGGGTTAATAACTTCTCTAAGCTCGACCAGTCTCCTCACTTGTTGGAAGAAAAGGGCCCTCAAAAAGGGCCAACGACCATCTTACAGATCCTGGGACTCCATCTCCTTTACCAACCTACTTTATTTTTTGCTGTAGTTGAGGTTTGGCTATGGAGCTTTGTTTTTCCAGTTAGATTGCCTTTGCATTGGTCAAGGGTTGGAATGTTTGCTTTGATGAGTGTGGCGAGCCTAAGTTTGAGCTCAAGTGTTCACAATCTTAAGCATATATTGCTTGCATGGACTAGGTCCAAATTTTAAACGGTAGTATGTTAATTTCAAGAAAAAAGCAGTATCTAGTAGGTCTTATCAAGCCCCAATTGCGTTGTTCCTTATAAGGGTTCATGATGTCTTCATCCACTTGTATTTTTGTCTCAAACCAATTTGTTGACTGCTCTACTTGAACGGTTGATCAAGTCTAGGAGTGTGTTATGTGTTATTAGCAATAGGTAGATATGTACATCATCCGAATGTCCATTTGTGAAGTTAAGAACTACACCATCTTTGGAAGCAGAGACAGTAAAGGTTCTCTGACTCTATTAACTTTCCTCGAGGACTGTCTCTCTCTGGTTAGACTCTAGGATTTTTTACAGGCATTCCTGATAAACTACGGTAAGATTTGTTATGGTACATTATCATTCAGTTCTGTGGAGGAATAGCTAGACCAACATATCCCTACTATGGTAAGATTGTCACGCTACAATGTTAGGTTAGACCCGTTATAGTATTTACTAGAAAATGCAGATTTCTCTAGTTAAGTAATGCACCCCTCATGAAACAAGAGTTTTAGATGTACAGTTGTATGACACTCCTTGTTAAGCCTACATATCCGTACCATATTTGTATCTACTCTTGTCTTACTATTTAGGCTTAAATGTACGGAGGTCTAGTCTGTGGAAGCTATCTGGCAAAGCTTAAACATATCAGTACCAGAGTCTTTCATGTATTACTGTATAATTATGATGTTATTTGCCTCTCATTCCTCAATGTTTAAGAAAAGGAGGTATAGGAAAACTGAAATCTATTTTGTGACACCCTTCTGCCCATATATAAGCCATGCATTGCTTTATTGGTTGTACTGATTTAAGTTTTGATTGACCATAAGGATTGAATATTGCTCAAATTGCAGGCAAAGCCTTCTATTGCTGGGGTTACTTCAATGGAACATGTTTTTCTGAAAACCATGGTGCGTTAGAAAATGAATAAGTACAGCTGAAATACTGGCAATTAAAAATGGATGCCGCGCAGATTGGTAGGAAAAATCCTTACTGTCTACACTGAAAGTAGGTCTATCATTTTCATATTTTATATGCAAATGAGTATGTATGACTGGAATTGTTGATATTTTTTGATATAAAGGTTTGATACGCATTGAGTCTTTATTCCTGATAATGAAATTGATAATATGTTGTATACGGTTTCCTATTTTGAACATATTTCCCTTCTTGTTGGAACTTCGTAGCTTCTAAGTTCTAACACCACTGAGAGCTTAAAATCCTGGTGGTATATTCCATGTACACTGCCTGGAGAATTACAATCTAAACCAAGAGTTTCCTCCTAATCCAAATAAGAACCATTTCAACCCCAAGTCCAATTCCTCTAATATCCCTAGAGAAGTGAAGAAAATACCACCGAAACCATCTGAACCTGGTGTCCTACTAGCATTCATGTTTAAAACTTCTTCTTTGACCTCTTGTAGACTAGGTACATTAGTGAGAGGTATTCTCTACATTGGTAACACAGTTGGCAATATGGCGCGAGATGAATTATCAATACAATTTGAGTTCCCTGAATAGAGATCCTAAAAGTAGGAAACTCTTAGGTCAAACATAGCATCACGATCAATAAGAATTTCATCTTTTACCTTCGGATGAGCTAGATCAATAAGAATTTCACCTTTTACTTTCGGATGAGCTAGCTTATTTGTCGATGCTCAAATTTTCGTAGTGTGACCAAAGAATTTGGTGTTTCCATCTCCATTTATATCCATAAAGTCTAGATTTGTCATGCTAAGAAGGTCTGCTGGATCCTAGAATTTTGGCCACTTTGTTCGACGCCTCAAGCTCCTAGACATGAAGCTGCTGGCTGAAGCCTTTCAACGGCAGGCGATGCTGCACAATCTCTAACCCAAACACCTCAGTTTCCCAAGCCTTTAATAAGCTTTTTAAACTTTAGAGTTTTTGCATCAATACGTACATTGAACACCCCGAAAAGTCTGAGTCCACTGTCGCAACTAAATCACGAACAGCATGGTCTTGTAGCCACATACTCTGGAAACGAAATACTCTAAGAACTTAAGAAGGCTCTACGCCCTCTATCACATTTGAAGAGTAAAGGATGATGGTCGGAATCGATTCCAGCTAATGTCCTGTCCGTTCACATCTTAACATGTTAAGAGCGTTTACGACCATTTGTCCAGGTGAGCTGAGCACCTCTGTATCAAGATGTACTTCACATGTCTCAGAAAATTGAAGTAAATCCTCACAGAACACAGGCCTTGGAAGAGGACCACTAGATTTTTCATGTGCGCCCAACACAACATTAAAGTCTCCAACTATACTCTAGTGTTATAACGAGAGATCAAACGAGAACAATAATAGAAGAAAGAACACAGGGATTTAACGTGGTTCACTAACTGTTGCGTTAGCTACCTCCACGGCAGAGAAACCAGAGTTTTATTGCTGAGCAGAATACCAAAGATACTTTCTCTAGGTACAACGTATGCCTATATATAGGGCAAAAGGAATAAACCCTAATTCGACTAGATAGCGGAAAACAATCCCAGTCATAATACATTACGTATACCGTTTACACCGCCGAGGGGCTCTGCCCCTCGGACTCCCCGTTGTATTCCGGCAAACAAATGATTCAAGGCATATCAACATCCAGGGACCATGATGTCTCTCAAATTAATCAGCCATTTCCATCCGTAATATACGCCGCGTACATAAGAAGTAGAAGCATAGACCCCAGTCAGGAAAAAAAATTGCCCAAGAGTAACTCCACAAATGATTTGCTGATTTATAACTAAAGCTTTCTAGGATTGACATCAAGAGAGCAGAGATACCAAGGATTGGGAAGTAAACCCCCTCTCGTGTTGACATCCACAATATTTAAACGCAATCGACCACAAATAGAATCTGAAATGGAACCAAAAGCCATCCATGGTTCAGCAATAAACATAAAATCTGGACAAAATTTTCTGCAATACAATGTCCTCAAATGGGTTCTTTGGAAAAGCAATGTCCTCATATAGGTTCACGTACTAGCTACCCACACTTGATCTGATAAGATAAGTTTAGGAGGTGGTACCACACTAACTCTGGAGCAGGCAAGGAGTGAGCAGCAAGCTCTGCTCTATGTTTCGCTTACTCTTTCTGCGACTTTGAGAGCTCTAGCTCGAATTCTTCCTTGGCCTCCATACAATATGCCCAACTTGTGCGAATTGAAGTTTTGACAGGTATGTGGCCATCATCTTCAGAATCAGACGTTGTATGGACAATAACTCATCCATCATCAGCATTCACATCCTCCAGAACCACCGTGTGCGCTAAGTCCAGTTGTTCCTGGACCACAACAATTTCTCCCGGACTTATCAGCATACAAGTGGCTGGAGAACTATGCTCACTAACAACAATTTCTCCCGGACCATTTTGATTTTGGTCTTGCCCGCTATTACGGGCTCGGCATTATAGCTTTGCAATGTTTTACATGTGACTGTTCTTTTTCGTATCTAGTTGCTGCTTCGCTTCTGCTCTCAGATGCTAGATCAGCTCCACCCTGAATAGTGATTATTCGGAGCCTGGTCATCTAGTACTTGTTCTTGCCATTACCCACTCTTGTACTTATCTCATACTTTGTCACCTATATTTACCGCTGCTACCACAAGTAATAACTAACAAAGGGGTTAGAAAATGGCAGTGAAAACCGTTTTCACGGCGCGACCATGAATTTTTATAACAATAGATAGTGAAAAATACCTAGTTAATGATGTCCTCAAACACCAACCTGTACTAAATCTGAACTATTTTAGTATACGGGGTTTTTTACACTACCTCAAATGACGTGCTAATATACATTACCTCCCTTTAATTTATATAAATAAAACCTTTTTTCCAGTTAGTTAGTGATCATGTGCAATCGTGCGTATTTATAAAATTAAAATAATTTATATTATTTGTGTTTTGATAAAAATGTTATTATTATTTTTTTATTTTAACATACTTTTAGATTAAATAAAAAAATAATATTTATTGAAACGAAAACAATATTGTTTATATAAAATCATAGTAATTTATATAAAAATTTTAAAATAAGCTCTTATATAAAACACGTGTAACTATATTGTTAGTTTGAAGTTGACCTCAAAACCACGTATGTACAGATGAAAAAAGAGGAGACTCTCCCTTTGTGACGTCCTACCAACGCCATTAAGCCTGCAAACACAAAAAAAAATTAAAGTTAAACCCATGCGAATCTGAAAATTTGCAAACCGGACTAGGTCTCATGATTAGTAGTAAAAATGGATTCCCAACGCAGTTTTGTTTTGTTTTGTACTAATTTTACAAGTTTCTCAACGCTTTCGCGATTAATCCGTGCTTGGATTTCTGTTTCAATTGATTCAACAAGTTTTGAGATCTCATGATTAATAATAAAAATGGAGAGAAATAGAGCGAGAAGATCCTTTCTTCGTCTTCCTCTCCGTCCAATATTTAACAAGTAGTAACAGATTTGATTTCTTTTGAACCATTTCTTCTACTTGATTCAAAAATATCAATATTCGGTGATGATTGAAGAACACTTAAATGATTTATACAATAACTTTCCACCAAATATGACTCTCTACAAACACTATATGTGCGTGAATTTGGTGATAGAGAAATAGCTTTGTTGCTGAATATATTTACCCCTTTACATATTTCCTTCCCTGCAAATTTGAAATCTAAACAAACACAACAATCCTAGTCCCACATAACTTCTAAAATCTATAACATCTAAACCATTCAACAACCAAAATCAAGCATGAGAATCATTTGTTCCCTGTTTCATTGCTCGATTTGGTTCTCGTTGAAACAGAGCAAATAGATATCAAGAACATGATTGGATTTTAATGGAGTACCACCACCAGTGAGAACTCTTTTAACTAGATGTCCATTATAATTCAATTGCAAAAAAAAATAACATCGAAAACCATCATTTCAACACAATCATTACTAATGATATTAACATGACCTTTACAACAAGTCTTCTGAAAACCACTCTGACCCTTCTCTGTAATATATATCCTTCTTTAATCTCTATTATTCTCCATTCATCTCCAAAAATCAACATCATAATTATCTTAATTTAATCTCCACCATTCGAGGTAACTAAAATTTTCTTATAATTGTTCTGCAATTGTTTCTCTTAGTAACATTGATGGTTCTCTCATCATTTAACATCTACAGTTTTATGAACTCAAGATGAATTTTAAGGTTTGATTTTTTCTCAAGCGTGTTCATTAATGGGGATCTGCTCTGAAAGAATAAGAGAAGATATCTGACCGTTGATCATCATTATTGTTTAGGACCATAAGATTACATCTCTATCCTTCCAACACCTGTCTATATATGGCTTTATGTGAAAGGGTATATTTGGGTTTTTATTTATTAGATTAATTCAAACACACGCGCGTTGCACGTGGTCACTCCACAGAGTCAGAAAATCATAATATCATAAGACATTAACTTCAGAGACACCATTATTTGAGGATCACATGTTTCTCTCTACTCCCATTAGAACCCGCCCGAATTATTGAATACACAGAAAAGATATTATCTTCTGTCGGAATTAATATTAATACTAGAAGAAGATAGTGTCTGAATTGATAAACATAAATATTTCTACAGAGAGTACAACTAATAATTAAGCAAAAAGAGTAGTTAATTAAATACTTAATACTCCACTAAATTCATAATAATAATATTATAGTTAATTAATTAACATACACAAAAAGAGGTTTTTTCTGTCTGATCTTAATTAATACACTTTCTTGGAGGAGAAGAGGGTGCGAATATTAAACATTTTAACACCATTTCCACCACTACTAGCAGCACCACCGCTGCAACTTTGGTCACCACCACCACTACCACCATTAACGAGCAAGCTTGATCTATGTTCATCACTTCTGCAAATTGAATTCTGGCGATAACCCATACACATTTGAACATTCAAGTTCAAACCACTGACGACACCATTACTCCCACCGCCGCCGCTTCCCCCACCTAATCGACTCTTACTCCATCGGCTACTTTCAGAACCTTCTCTTTTAACATTACTAACCTTATTATCAGCATTGCCCTCTTTTTTAACATTACTAACCTTATTATCAGCATTCTTAACTACCAGTTCTGAGGAACTTTTGTTCATCCCTGTGGTTGAAGAAGTAGTAGTAGTAGTATTAAGTCCACGACGAACTTGCCAAACTGGACTACTTCTTCCTAAATGAATCCCACCACCTCGACTCGGACTACTTGGCCATTTCCTTGATTTTGACTCACTGCCCGAGTTACTTCTTGAACATGGAGCACTGCTTACCTTCCGAGTTAATGGTACTTTTGGACGATTCACATTATTATTTCCGGCTGACCTACTTCTTGAAAATGGCCATATGTTGATGTTTAACTCGGCCGAGTTGTTTGTTCCACTAGCAGTAGTACTGGTATTAGTACTACTACTCTTTCTATCTTTTCTCTTCTCTAATTTCTCAACACCTGATTTATTTTCTTCCCGATTGTTGTTTTTGTTGTTTATAGATTTCTTCTCACCCACTTTGAATATATCTCTCCATCTCTTTGATGTCGAAAACACTGTTGTTGATGCTGCAGCAGCAGATGATGACTCGGGTCCTAATCCTGGTGCCGGACCGATTTCATGACTCGGTTCGAGTTCTGTCTCTAGTTCCGGTTTTGAACCCTGTTCTGAAATGGGGGTTTCATTTTCTTCTTCTTCATCAAGATTTCTGTGTGGTTTTTCGTCAGAAGTATGTTGTTGTTCTTCATGAGAAAGAAGACAGAGAGGAAGTATAATACCATCAACAAACAATTCATCAGCAGACTGAAGATTAGGTTGTGGAAAAGATGGATTACTAACCATCCAAAACTCAAATTCAGGTGAGTTTAGAAGACTATGATTTCTCCCACTACTACTTGGGGACAGAGTATTATTCTGTTGGGGTTTGGTATTTTCTGGTTCTTGTTCCGGTTTGGGTACCTCCATTGAAGATCTAGTTTTGTGAGAGAGAAAGAGAAATGTTAGATCAGAGTTATGAACTGTTAAATACGGAACAAGGAGGAAGAAGTTATATGTGTGGTGTGGTGTGGTATGAAACTTCCTTATTTCCTCCTCGGTAGTCAGCACATGGTTCCGTGCAGATTGAAATAAATAAATAAATAAATAAAGAGAAAGTGGAATTGGAGAGAGAAAGAGAGAAATCAGTAATAAATTGATCGCAAGAAAATGAAAAGCAGCAAAAATTTGGGGTATTGTGTGGCACACTCTGATGAGTTATCTGTGGAGTTCTGTCGCTAGTAAGTTATTAAAAATTGAGAGCGGAAAAAGGAGTGTTTATTTGGTGGATAAGAAAAGGATTTGCCACAACTCACACGTACTGTTGTATTAAGCGTAATACGGACTATACGAGTGGACCAGCTTCATTGGTTAACTTAAAACCGCATTAGATGATAACTATTTCGCTGTGCATGTGTTGGCAGAAGTCCTGGTAGACACCTATCGGCTGACGGACCGCATCACTCTTTTCTAACGGCCGTCATTCTTGGACCATGCCACCGAAGAAACTATAGTCTACCGGAGAATCCAAATTGATTAATTGACACACGAAAATAACCCCGTCAAAATAACTTATCCAATAAGTGATGTATTCTGGTTATGTTTAGTTGAGTGGGGTCTTGATTTTTTTTGTTTTTTTGTTACTTTATTTTCTTCTAAGGCTTGTGTTTCAAAGGTTACTTTGACTGGGTTATTTTCCTGTGTCAATTAATCAGGTTTCCAGAGAATCATACTTTTTTTTTAAAAAAGAAAAATTAATAAATAAGGAAAACCCGAAAATACATTAAGATAAAAAAAAAATAGAAATCATAATGTTTAACTATAGGCGATTTCCATACAGAATTTCGTAGCTAAAATCCAATAATAGTGATCAGGCCATCAAATAATAATGATAACGATAATATACGTATATGTACTAGAGAGATGGTCGTTGATGCATGATTTAACTTGATAAATTTTTTAATAAAATCGATCCGAAGAAGCTCTCTTCCAAATATAAAGATGTCAAACAACCAAAACTGATCTAAATCTTCTTTGGTTGGTGTAGAAGCTTGCCGAAAAAACTCGTCGGAACTTTCTACTCGCCGGAATAAAACTCATCAACTTTGTGATAGCTAAAATCATCACCATTGACACAAACATTCATCAGACCACAAACAGCAACCCAAATGATCAAAGCTAAAGAAAGGTTCATAAGATCTAGATAACAAGAAACAAAATCTAGAATTGACCCTCCTAACCCTATTACTGAAAAGAAAGATTACAAAACATAAAATAAGTAACTCTAAATTAAAACTGAAATAAGCTGAAAGACAATAAGGTAGTTGTCGGATAAGTTGTTGTTGTTACGACTTGATTATAGATCATAACTAGTATACAATATGTAAGTCTTTAAATGGCATGAAAGTATTACAAGGGAGTGCGAGAAAATCATAAGAAAATTTCTTTGGACTGACAATACGGAAGAAATGAAGTTGGTTACCGTGAAATGGGATTTGGTTTGTGCTCCTCTTGAGGAAGGTGGGCTTGGTATGGAGACAATAAATAGAGCTTTGTTGATGAAGATGTTATGGAGGATTCTGAATGTTAATGTTGATTGGGATAAAAAATTTCTAGCTAAATATAGAAATAAGAATAATAAATGTGTAACTTCATGTAGACATTCATCAGTTTGGGCTGGTTTGAAGTAGGTGATCCATGACCTGGAAGAAAATTCTAGATAGTTAGTTGGGAATAGTCAGAAGATATCTCTTTGGAATGATAAATGGCTTGGTGATGCTGCTATATTAAATGGAGTTGGAGTTGATAATTTTATTAGTCAAAACATGCTTCTGAAAGTAAGTTCCTTGACTGTAGATGGTCAATGGCATATTCCTGATACACTATTAAGCTAGATTAATATTTCTATTTGCCAATAATCTATGGTAATGGAGACACTCTCATCTGGTGTGCTACAAATTTTGGTCAATTTACAGTCCCATCTGCTTACGAAAAAATTATAAGAAAATTTCATGTGATGTATTCCTTTGAGATGATTTGGAATAGCTGTGTACATCCATTTATATCAAGCAATGTTTGGAAAATTATCAGGAATGTATATGTTGCAGATGATAACTTGAAGAGAAAAAGGTTTGACTTAGCATCAAGATGTTATTTCTGCAAACAGGACTAAGACTCTCTAGAACACATTCTTTGGTTCTGCAATTTCAGTCAACTCTTATGGATCTGGCTAGGAGGTATTTTCTCTTTCATTAATCCTTTATCATTCAGTCAAGTGCTTAGTATGGCACAATTTAAAAGTTCAATAGCTAAAGAGGTATGGATAACTGCTGCCTTTTGTTTAATGACTGAATTGTGGTTCTTATGGAATAAGATAGTTTTTGAAAACCACTCTCCTAATATGGATAGAATCAAGCACATAGTGATTCAAGTTACTCATGATTGTGGTTTAAGGTTTAAAGGAGAAATGTGGACTCTGTTTATGACTTACAGATTCTTAGGGCTTTTGATATAACTTGCAATATAGTCAAATATTTGAAAATATTAGAAGTCTTCTTCCTCCTTCCTAAAGATAATTTTACTTTATTCTGCTGTAACAGTGCTTCTAGAGGAAATCCAAAGATATAATCTGGTTATGGTTTTCTCGGCAGAAATTCAAATGGTGACTTTGTGATTAATGAGTATGGTGGGTTAGGTATAGCATCAAATTACATTGATGAGTTCCTTTCCATTATTAGATATTTGGAATGAGAAGTTGAAAACCGAATGCTAAAGGTGATTGTACAGTCTGACTCAAAGTCAGTAATATGTGAGTTTATAAGTAATATGGAGTAATATTTTTTGGTACTTTCTAGCAAGATGGAGAAAGGTTTGCAATTCTTTTGTTTGTCTCAAGTTCAAACATGCTAACAAAGAGGTTAATTTTTCAGCGAATAGTCTTGCCAAGAGAGGTGTACATTTGGATCAAGGTCAATCAATTTTGTATTTTTCCAGGCCAGATTTTATAACTTGTTTAGAAGTCCCTTATAGTTCATATTTTAGATTCAAGTGATTTGAAACTCTTTTTATTTCCAAGATTAGCAGGCATGTTTGACTTCAGCTTTCTATAATCTTTGGTAATTAATAAAACAAATCATATACATAACACTAATCTGCCAACGATCTAATAAAACAAACCAAAAATTGCAAAGAATAGGGTCGGAGAAACCCCTAATTTGAAAACTAAAACTAAGAATAAATACAGAGACAAGAGACGAAAGGTGATAAATCTTGTTTAAGGTGGTCGGTCAAGAAAGAGAGGTTTTCGTCGCTGGTTTTTAAGTGTTATAACATTATTGGTCGAAAGATTAGAATATAATACCCGAAAATCATACATGTCAAACATAAAATTGTTCCTAAAAAAAAAAATGGAAATTCAAGTCCAATGGAGAAGAAGAAAAATCGTGAAGGTAAATCACATTAACAAAAATATAAGTTTTATTATTTTATTTTTTATAAAAAATGTTTCAATTTATAATAGAAATTTCATTTTCTTATCGGGATATGTTTTCGTTTTCTTATAGTTCATATTTTAGATTCAAGTGATTTGAATTTTTTTTTATTTCCTGTGTTGTCAGGCATGTTTGACTTCAGTTTTATATAATCTTTGATTATTAATAAAACAAATCATATACCATAACACTAATCTGCCAACGATCTAATAAAAAAAACCAAAAATTGCAAAAAATAGGACCGGAGAAACCCCTAAATCGAAAACTAAAACTAAGAATAAATACAGAGACAAGAGAGGAAAGATGAGAAGTCTTGTTTAAGGTGGTCGGTCAAGAAGGAAAGGTTTTCGTCGCTGGTTTTAAGTGTTATAACATTATTAGTCGAAAGATTAGAATACAATACCCGAAATCATACATATCAAACATAAAATTGTACCTAAAAAACAAATAGGGAAATTCAAGTCCAATGGAGAAGAAGAAAAATCGTGAAGGTAAACCACAACATTAACAAAAATATAAGTTTTTATTATTTTATTTTTTATAAAAAATGTTTCAATTTATAATAGGAATTTTATTTTCTTATAGGGATATGTTTTTCGTTTTCTTCTATCTTGTTTTTTATTTTTTAAGTATAAACGTTATCCATCGAGAAACCAAATTAACGGCATAAATGATGTAAAATGTATTTTTTATAATTGATTTTTTGTTTCTAAAGACAATTTTTTTGATGGTTTAGCCATTGATATGGCGCTCAGAAAATGCATGTTGACATTATGTAAAAGCTAGTCTTTGGCTAGTCTGAACTTTATATATCTTTTATTATTATTTCCAAATGTTTTACTATCGTCTTGGAAATGGCCATATATTAGTGTTTAACTTGGCCGAGTTTTTTGTTCCATTAGGGCATCCACAATGGGCGATCAAATCGTCGATCATCGACTAATTTTGATCGATGGTCGCCCAAATGGTTCCCCAACCGTCGATTATATTTAGGAATATAATCGACGATTTTTCCTGTAGCAGATCAAATCTGATCGAAAGCTCGACGACGAAAATTATAGTCAGGCGATATCCTAGGACATCGCCTGATGACAAGCCAGACTCTAGGATCTCGCTCAAATTTACGGGCGTAGTCTTACCATTTCGCCTACGCAAGCGAAGTTTCAGCATACCGCTACTATAAACGTAGTTACAGTTCCTCGCCCATGCCTGAGCGAAATGCCACAAACTCGCTCAGAAAAAAAAAAACTGGGCGGACACCAGGGCCTTCGCTTCCTCTTACGCGGTCACCGTCTGTGTCTGGCCGAGATTCTAGGTTCCCGCCTAGACCCGGGCGAGGCTTTAGGACGTCGCAAACTTTACCGTTAATGCATACCACAGCAGAAACCTAAGGAAATTCAAAGTAATCTCATAGAGACAATGGTGATATAGAATAAAGAAGATTGAGAAGAGAAGAAAGAAGGAAAACTCCATCTCTGCCACAGACAATCATTCACCCTATTCTCGCTACCACAGCTCCATCTCTTCTGTCTTCTTCTCTAAACAATCTCTGTCACTTTGAATTTAAACTCATACCAACCTTCTCTTGTCAGTTCCGGTCATAATTCATCACCAGACTACCAATGTATTTAACCGTACATAATATGGCAAAGATGCCATTTCTTCTCCTCTTCTCGGTCAACTCAGCTCCACTTCTTATTTCTTCCCTGTAATCACTAAAACCATCATTCTCTTTTCTATCCGTTTCTATAAAACTAACCTATCTTCTCTGCCCAACTCAGGTCCCTGATTTATTGTTTGACAGGCGAGAGGCTAGAAGCTCGCCTGTCTTTAACGGGCGAGGGTGTAGAACCTCGCCCGTATTTCTAACACACAACTCACACGTCTTTAGCACACGTTTGTAGCACGAAATGCCAAAATCTCGCCCCACTGGGCGAGCTCATGGGGCACCGCTTAGTACATGAGCGCGAGTCTGGAATTTCGCTTGAATTTTTTTTTCCCGGGCGGCGTTCTACTGTTTCGCTTGTAAGGGGCGGAAGGTTGAAATGTCGTCCGTTTTGGTGGGCGAGCTTCTAGCATTTCGCTCCTTCTTAAGCCCAGGCCTAGGGTACCGCCTGACTATCCACCGTTGTTTTTTCTCCTGACCATCGATCAAATTTTTAATCATTTGATCGATGGGTTTACTCGCAACATTGTGGTTGCCCTTAGCAGTCGTACTGATATTAGTACTACTACTTTTTCTATCTTTTCCCCTCTTCGAGTCTTAACACCTAATTTATTTTCGTTTTGATTGTTGTTGTTGCTATTTATAGATTTCTTCTCACCCACTTTAAACTATATCTCTTCATCACTTTGATGTTAAAAACACTTTTGTTGATTTTGTTGCAACATCAGCAAATGATGACTCGTCCCGATCATGGTTCTGGATCGATTTCACCATTCGGTTCGAGTTCCGTTTCTGGTTATTGTTTTGGACTCTGTTCTGAATTGGGGGTTTCATCTTCTTCTTCTTCGTGAAGATTTCTTTGAGAGTTTTTTCAGGACAGTGTTGTTGTTGTCCATGAGAAATACGACAGAAAAGAAGTATAATACCATTAACAAACAACTCATGCAGAATAAAGATTAGGTTATGGAAAAGATGGATTACTAACCATCCAATTATTTTCATGTGGGTTTAGAAGACTATTATTCCTTCCACTAATACTTGGGGACAAAGTGTTATTTTGTTGATGTTGATGTTGTTGAGGTTTGGTTTGTAATTGGATATTTTTTTTGTTCTTGTTCTTGTTCTGGTTTGGGTATCTCCATTAATCTCGTTTTTCAAAAAAAAAAAAAAAAAAAAAAAAAACACGTATAAGAAAATCGCTAAATTGTTCGTGTTGTGGTTACTCAGCTTTTTGTTCTTTTCTAACTCAAACACTTCGATGTAGTTTGGTTGGCTGGCTACAGTGGTATATATGGAAAACCCCGTCACTTTTGAATGGGGATTTGCAATTATAGGCGAGTGATACCTATACCTGCATAAAGTGTTATTAGTGGACTTAAACTTCGTTTGTTTATGGGGAACTGTTAGGGTAAATATAAAAATTCATCTTTTTGTATCATTCTTTTCAAATAAAATGGTCATATTTTAATGTATGAGTTTACCCTCAGTATTGCTGGTATACCTATTTGTTCTCCTCATTGCCTATTCTAAGGGACTCAACATAACTTATCTGTCTGACCATATATTAGTTGCGCAGGAAAATTGAGGAAAAAAATTAAAGTGACGTTGGCATAATTCAATGTTTGTACAAAGGCTTCAACAACTCCAAAGAACCAACGAAAATGTTTTTTGGCGGTCGTAAGTGGTGTATATAGAGTATCGCAACAAATATATACAAGGTGTATATACATTTTCATCATGGTGAGTTATGTTGTAGTTCGGTGTCAAAAAGCGATGTTTGTTATCTGGGGGAAAGATATGTTATGCGGTTAAACCACGTCAAAGTAATTACCATGAACCCCCATTACAATCCTAAGTTACTGAACCAATATTTTTAGGTGGAAGGATCAGGGTTGGAAACCTTGTTAAGAATCTTTCCAAAAAGATGTTACAAAACACGAATACAACGATTGGTTCAAGAGTATCGTTAAGCCAAACATTGGTGCAGAGGTACTACAAAACTATGTTGGATGAATCCTTAATTGATATAATAGTCAACGAGTATATTATTCAAGTATTAAGTTATTACTGAATAAAGACAAACTAAAAAAAAAATCAACCCAGCTTCTACCAGAAATTCTTGTATTACATACATGCAGAGAAGGCTCTTTAAAGTTTGGGTCACATAAACTAGCATTGTCTTGGGAAAGACATATGTTATTTTCCCAATGAGAGATGATGATGGTCTCAGTCATGTTATAAGGTTACGAGCTTACTAGTACTTATTATCACCTGTAATTAATGCGTGTAGAGCTGATGAAAAGATATAACCAGTTGGAATTTATTAATTGAAGAGTACAATTTAGGAATGGGGAGGAAGAAACTCGTCAATATAGAGAGATACATAGTCAACATTAGGAGATAGAAAGACTGCGACACAATATTACATTAACTCCACCGGTCTCATATGGCAGTATGACTTCTGAATATATGGTCTCGGAGACAAAAATATATCAGGATTGGTATCATGTGCAGCAACTTGCTCTTTCACAACTTTCTTCTTTTAATTAAATTTATGAAAATCTATTACAGACGAGTCATTATGACACATATTTGTTTGATGATCCCTTTACTAGTCCAAAATTTTACATGTTATGTGATAAATAATGTAACATAAACATAGTTTTATTTTGAAATGAATATGAAAATAAAAAAATTAATTTTGAACCCATTCAATGATTTGTGTTTCTACCTTCTTTTTAATTAAAACGAGGTTTGTGGGATTGAATTGTCCTAGTATACAGTATAGTTGAGGACAAATCATATGTTCATCATTATCAGTAACCCAAAACGAAAAAAGTTAAGTTATTTATCTCTGTAGACCATATCTCAAAAGTTTAAAGGTTAACTTTCGAGCTATAAGAGAGTGTTCAACAATAGATAATAACATATGTTGGATTGAACTAATAGTATTTGTTGGACTGACCTAATATATAGTATCAGTTGGATGAACTAACAACAGTTGTAGGATTGAACTTGTTTAAACCAAAAAATCTTTTCGACTAAACAACCAATCATATTCTTACATATCAATTTAAAGTCGAAATCGAGTAACATCCAAACATCATTGTATAGATTTTATAAAATCATCTCTGTGCCAAACATAAAATCTTTTCTATACGATATATATGATTACTCAAATTTAACATCTTTGAACTATCATTTTTACAAATTGATTAATTAAGTACAAATAATCCTTCCCTAATATAGTTACTTCTCCTAGATTCATACCTAAAAATATCTTCTCTTACTTTCTGAGGTTTTTCTTCCTATTTTTTCCCGACCCCTTCTTTGTTGTTTGGCTTCTTCTATTTATAGATTTATTTACTGGGTCCCACTTTGTGCAACGTGTCATTTTCTCCAGTTTGGTCATCGTTCTAGATCGATTCTACTTTGGATCGATGCTCTCGTGTCATTTTATCCAGTCTTGTCATCTTTCTTGGATTGCCTTTTCCTTGGTTCGATCCATTTTATTTCGATGTGCGCATCGTTCTTGTATTTCCTTTTTTATCTGGTGCAATCACTAGGTGACAGATCACTTTTAATTGCTTCTTGGTTCGATGTCTTATATATTCGACACGTGCCTTCCTATCTTTTTAGACTTCTATCATCTCGATCATTAAAATAACTGGAGTAATTATTACCTTTACTTTCTCAATTATCAAGATAAAAAAGTAATCATTATTCTTACTTTTTCGATCTTCCATCATTTAATGCTGTTTGTTTTATTCGATGTACTTCAACTTTCTCGATCATATGTGTCGTTCATGCAATCCATTGCTCAGATGCTTTATGCCTTTTCGATATTTGATATTTTTAATATTGATTGTGTGGTTCTCGCTCTTTTTAATTTAGTTGCTTCCTATCTCGATCTTCTTCCACGTGTCATGCTTCTTATTTACTAACAATTTGCCCCCTTCTTCTCTTTTTTACAAAATCATCTAGCGGTTGATCCAAGATTTTAAAAAATGGAGAAGAACTTAACTTTTTTCAGTCTTTTTCTCGCACGTTATCCGAGTTTTCCGCTGGTATTAATTGCATTAGCACGTTACTGATTTTTCCGGCTCTGCATTTATTGTTTCTATACATATGATTGTGTTAGTTACGCTTTTTTCGATAGAATCAAATCTTTACCCATTTTATGGCGGTATTAATTCTCTCCTTTCAATACCCTGCAACTTTTTACTGTTTTCTCATAGTTATTGCACTTTGTCTTCCTTAAACTTTTCAAATTCCCCCACTACTCAGGAGTTCTTTTCTTATCAATTGATTCCTTCTTTACTTTGATCTGACTTTTGTTCACTTCTTTTCTTCATGTAAGTAATTTTTTTCTTGACTTATGTTCTCTTTTCATGATTGAATTGATTTCTAGATAATTTCTTTTTATGCTAAATTTCTCTGTCTTATGCTTCTTTTCCTTCAGATTTTACATCATGCCTCGTAGAAAGTCTAATGCTTCTGGTGACCAAGGTGAGAGCAGAAGATCAAGTAGGTCTACTTCTTCGAGATACGCCGTCTCTCGTCGTGATTCATCTCCTGGTATTCCTACCCCTGCTGCACCCCACACCGTACGTAATTCTACCCCTGACATTCCTAATCCTGCCCCTAAAAGTAAACGGGCGTTGTCTTCTTATAGTTTTCGATCTATGGACATCGAAGAATTTAAGAGGACACATAATCTTCAAGGATTTAAGGTTTCTTTCTTTGATGATACTTCCGACATGTTGACATATGATCTATGAGAAATTTTCATTATAGCCATCACAGATTGTTAATTTCTGCTGGTGCCTTAGAAGCTGGTCTTCGTCTCCCTTTGTATGACACAAAAAATCCTTCCCAATTTATAGTTCTTGCTACTCGCAATAGAGCTCCTCATACTCAACCTCGATCCATCACACAATATAATGGTAATTGGTGGCGAATTCTCGATGAATGTATTCTTCGCAGTG
The DNA here is from genome assembly GCA_023531435.1 of Papaver californicum. Lineage (NCBI taxonomy): Eukaryota > Viridiplantae > Streptophyta > Magnoliopsida > Ranunculales > Papaveraceae > Papaver > Papaver californicum. Next base: position 550,484 of record JAJJMC010004708.1, on the reverse strand, counting down.
AGGGTCGCACCCGTCTTACCTGCTATACTCCCGATCCTTCTGAACGTGCTTACTATACACCTGAGAATTTCCAGAATACTTATGGTGATGGTATTACTATTAAAAATTTTGTAAAATGGAGTGTTAGTCCAGTTCGCAAATGCTCCCAAGGATTTCCCTTACTTCGAGAGGTTGACGACCCTAGAATTAAGATAACTCCATATACCAAAGTCGATTTTCCTTCAAATGAAAGAATCCGTCGGGAACACGATTACAGATGGTATCGTACCCCTATTTTGATTGAAGGTCCTTGAGTATATGGTGACATCCCCCATAATGAAATTCAACATCTTCGAAACTGTTTCCCGAGTTATTGTCCATGGAGATTAAACTTTGATGATTATAGATTTGAATACAAGGTTCGAATTTTTCATTTCAAATTCCATTCTTTTAGATATATTGTATCGATCTTTAGTATCTTCTTATAATGTTTGAACCTTTTTGGTTTCAGGTCGATCCTTCTTTGGATATCGGAGTTCCTCTTCCTTCATCTGATCGCGGTGTTCAAATTGTCGAGGGTAGACAAAGGGTCGAGCCCATAGTTGAAGGTAAGGGAAAACGGAAATTGATCCTTGCAGCAGAGAAAAAGCAGAAAAAGTCCAGAACTCTTGTGCTTTCCTCTGAGGTTATAGGAGGGATAACTTCAAATTTAAACAGTGGAGAAGGAAGTTCTGTTATTGCTTTACCATTGGATCAGTCCGATCCTATTGATGTTATTCCCGTTTCTTCGATCTTAGCTGAAACTGGGGTATCAGATCAGTTCGATCCTATTGTTGCACCTCCTTCTGGTACTTCAACCGATTTTTATAATATTATTTCTCCATTGCCTTTTGATTTTGTGCTTGATACTCCCGTACCTGATAATGGTACGTTAGGAGTTTTTTCTGGTTTTCCTCAAGAAGAGGGAGACGATGTTGTTATTGATGAAGATATTGTTGATGTAGTGAATGAAGTAACTCATGTTGACGAAGAAAATTCGTTGGAAAAGAATAATGCTGATGTAAATCCGACCGGTGACGTAGAAAATGTGAATGTTGGAACCAATGTCACTATTGTTGAAGAATCGAATGATATTGATCGTTCTGAAAAAGAAACTTTTCCTCCTTCTGGTACGATCGCTCCTAATGTTTCGATCCCTACCGAAGTCGAGGGTACTACTGGAGTTTTTCAGAACCGATCGTACCTACTGAGACTTTGGTTCGATCTTCTCCTGTTGCTGTCGCGGTCGATGCTGAAACATCAAGTGCCGATCCTGTCATTCTGCAATCTCTTTCTGACCAAATTGCCAATGTCAGAACTGATGAAGGTCTTAATTTAATCGGTGATGAAGAAGAGGCTTACAAGTGGTTTCTTTCTCGGGGGCTGCTAAATATTTCATCCAATCCTGACATTGTTAAGTCTGATTCTTGTTTCATGTCTCGATTCCGTGATTCTCTTGGTGCGATCCCCATAGATGAAGCTCAGGATGCGTGGTCTAAGAACGATATTCTTGAGCAAACATTTCCTGTGAATCCTTCTTCTTCCTTTACTGAAGTTTTAGCTATTGCTGAGAGTTCATCATATTCACTTCCACAACAAGCTTTAGCTCAACTCCAGTATGGTAATGATTGCTTATTTAGCGGTTATAAATTTTATAAGGCTCGAGCCACCATGTTGGGGTTACTGTTTAAGAGCGAGTCAGTAAAAATGAAGGGAAGAAATGATACACTACAACAAGCGAATGATGAGTTGAAACAGCAAAATAATCTTCTCCAACAACAACTTCAACAATTCAAACAGCTTCAACAACAACATCAGCAACAACAAGAACAACTTCAAACTATCGAAGTTCTTCAGAATCAAAATCAAGGTTTATTTTTCACTCCTCTTTACTTATTATTCTATTTTATTAATCTATATGAAGAATTTAAATTTTATCCTAGGTCCAGTGGAAAACTCGGAAACCCTATTTAGGTACGATCGTAGAATGGTACAATTGAATAATCATGCAAAGGAAATCTACAAAGAGATGAATGTGGTTAGAGAAAAACTAACTCAATTGAATGATAGTTTTGATTTAGCCACTTGGAGGCGTAATAAAGATGAGTCAAAATATCAAGAAGTTGTAAAATTGCTTACACTGAAAGAAATAAAGTTTAAATCTGTTATTAGAGGTACTTTTTTGGTATACCTGATCTTTTGGTTTATTATACCATAAAATTTATCTAATATTTTCTTGTATTTTCAGAATTGGAGAGAAAACTTAATGAAGTTAGAGATCGAGCAACTCAAGCAGAAACTGAACTCAACACAATGAATGATACAGTGAAAAACATCACTGAAGAGTTAAGGACTTCTGAAAACAAGGTGTCTCTTGGTGCAACAAAAGTTCGGAGTTTACAAGCTCAATTGTCTGTTGAGCTTTCCAAGATTGCAGCTCGTGAACAAGAAATTGTATCATTGACTACAGAATTGAATGAAGAAAAAGATCAAAAATCAAGCTTTGTTGCTCAAATAGAAAAAGATCAACAAACGATCGAAGATCTTCAAAAAGAAGTCAACTTTGGGCGCGACTTTGTTCATTGGGTTCGGCAGGATGCTAAAGCAAAAATTACGAAATCCTTCAATACTGCTTTAGATCGTGCACAATCCGATCCTTCAGTGCTTAGTAAACGTGCTTCTGTGCCTGTAGTTCCCCCCTCCACCATCGCGACCCAGTCTTCCCGATGCTTGATTATGTTCTTTATAATTTCATCTGTTGTTTGCTTCACCAACTTGTACTCTGTCTGTTCTTGTAGGAATTTTCTTTTGTAACCTTTTGATACATTTTTCCAAAGTTGTTCCCTGCACAAGAGAATTTGATTAAGTAATCTTTTTGGCTATCATATAACTTTCCGAGTACCATGAATTGAAGTACTTTTTACCTCAAATCATGTTGTTCGAGATCCCACACATACGAAACAAACCCGAGCCAGGGTTGGTCCCGAACTGTACTCTGAAAATTGATAAACCAATAATAAGGAACTCCTTCTTTATAAGAATTTCGTTGCTAATGAAATTCTTTAAGGATGTTTACCTTTTGTATATGATTGTGTCGTCAATCGCAACGCAATCCAGAATATGATGTTCCTGGAGTAATTTTGAGCGCTCAACGTATTATGAAATTCCGGGATTAATGGAATTTTGATCAATGATCATTGTGTTTTCCAAGATATGATGTTCTTGGATTCAAAATATATGATATTCCGAGATTAATGGAATTCTGATTAATAATTACAGTATTTTCCAAGATACGATGTTCCTGGAGTAATTAAATTATAAAAGTAATTACTGAATTAGTTGGCTATGTACCTGCCTTTTGTGTTAACATCGCGTTGTTATTCACGGATAGTAAAGCTTTAAGTATTGTGCATTCCATGGATGCTGTAAAACTTCTCCTTGCATATTCTGGAGATAGTACGATCCTTGTCCTGCTGACGCTTGAATTATGTATGGACCATCCCATGTTGGTGCAAATTTTCCTGCATTTTTATCTCTTTGGTATTCCGTTATTTGTCGTAGGACATATTGGCCTTGGACAAAGTTTCGTGATTTTACACGTTTATGGTATTCTCGAGCTAATCCCCTTTGATAATTTTCCATCTTTTGGAGTGCTACCTCTCTTTTTTCTTCCAAGTCATCCAATTTTTGTAACATAAGATCTGAATTAAGATTTTTCTCCCATGCTTCTGTTCTGGTTGTAGGTAAAATAACCTCTGTTGGTATTACTGCTTCCGTTCCATAAGTGAGAAGATAAGGTGATTCTCCAGTTGAAATTTTTCTTGTGGTTCTATATGCCCATAATGTATTATGTAACTGTTCGCACCACTTTTTATAATATCCGTCCAATGTTTTCTTCAAGTTTGTTGCGATTGTTTTATTTGAGGATTCTGCTTGCCCATTGCTTTGGGGGTAGAAAGGTGTAGATTTATGCTTTTGAATATTATATGTTTCAAATAACATATCGATATTCTTTCCTTGGAATTGTCTTCCATTATCAGAAACTATTGTTGCGGGAATCCCAAACCTACAAATGATATTCTCGAATAGAAATGTAAAAACATCAGTGTCTCTGATTCGTGCTAATGCTTTCGCTTCTACCCACTTGGTGAAATAATCGGTAGCCACAATTAAATATTTTCTTTTCTTTGTTCCTTCAACTAATGGTCCAACTATATCAACTCCCCATTTTGCAAATGGCCATGGACTAAGTATTGAATTTAATTCTGTAGCTGGTGCTTTGATTTTCTTACCAAATCGTTGACACTCTTCGCACCTTCGAACCATTTTTTCCGAATCTTTTAGCATAGAAATCCAGTAATAGCCTTGCATTTTGGCTTTTAATGCTAACGACCGTCTTCCGTTGTGATTTCCTGCATCTCCATAATGTATTTCTTTAAGAATTCGCAATCCTTCTTTTTGAGATAAACATCGAAATAACGGTCCAAGGAAAGAATTTCGATAAAGGATTCCATCTCGAAGTTGGTAACTGTTTGACTTGAGTTGAATTTTCCTTGCTTCTTTAGAATCTGTTGGTAACACTTTATTTTGCAAATATTGATGTATCGGGAGCCTCCAATCTGGTTCGTTTGGTTGGTCATCTTCTTGTTGCGATGTAAGTGGGGTACTCCGTATTGCTGGGTCATCAATTTCTTCCATCGCACTATCTTCTTCTATACTGTTTAATGTTTGTGCTCTTATGGATGGCTCATATATTCTCCCAATTTTTACTGCTTTAATGGTTGGATCATTTATCATAGATGAAACATATGCAAGTGCGTCGGCATGTCGATTCTTTTCTCGGGACAAATGTCGAAAAACAATATTTGGAATACGATTTGTTAAACTTTGTACAAGGTTTTTATATCTTTCCAAATCTTCATCAATCGTTTGATATTTTAGCTCAATCTGTCTAATTACCAGCTGCGAGTCACTTGTGAGTCTAACATCACTTATTCCTAGTTCAATAATGAGTTTGAGAGCATGGACCACTGCTTCATATTCTACTATGTTATTTGTATGCTCTTCGAACTCAAGACGAAATGAATGTACCACACGTTCTCCCCTTGGTGCTGTGATCACGATGCCTATTCCTGCTCCTTCTTTATTTCGCGACCCATCAACAAAAACTTCCCATCGTCGTAAACTATTTGAATCCAAAATATCCAATGGCTCTTCTTCTTCACACCCTGGCAGTCATTGAATTTCATATTCCTCCTCAATTGGAAAATCTGCCAGAAAATCAGCTAGAATTTGAGATTTCTGCGCAGTTTGTATTTCATAAATAATGTTGTATTGTTCCAGCTGAGCATTCCATTTTGCTATTCTTCCTACTTTTCCTGTATTCTTTAAAACTGACTCCAATGGTGCTTTTGTTAATATACGAACGTAATGAGTAAGAAAATAAGTGCGTAACTTCTGAGTAGCAAATACTACTGACAAAATTAGTTGTTCAATCCTGGTATAATTTCTTTCTGCTGAATTCAGAGTCTTGCTGATGTAGTATATTGGTTTTTCAATCTTTTCATTTGTTCGTACCATTACCCCACTGATTCCATTTTCTGTTGCCACTATGTATAAAGTTAATATTTCTTCTGGCTCTGGTTTCTGCAATGCTGGCAACGTGGTAAGATGTAATTTTATACTTTGAAATGCTTGTTCACAACGATCGTTCCATTCAAATTTATTTTTCTTCTTAAGTACATCGAAAAAGGGCTTGCATCGTTCTGATGATCTCGCAATGAATCTACTCAATGCAGCCAAACATCCATTTAACTTCTGTACACTTTTTATACTATTTGGTGATGGCATATCTGTTATTGCTTGTATTTTCGCCGGATCAACTTGTATTCCATCTTTTGTAACCAAATATCCCAAAAATCGCCCTGAAGTAACACCAAAAATACATTTCTCTGGATTTATTTTCATTTTATATTTTCGTAATGCACCAAAAATTTCAGCCAAGTTCTGTAAATGATCATTCAATAATTTACTTTTTACTAGCATATCATCCACATAAACTTCCAAAGTTTTTCCAATCCATGGTTTGAATATCGCGTCCACTAAACGTTGATATGTTGCTCCTGCATTCCGTAACCCAAATGGCATTCTGGTGTAACAATACAATCCCCGTGGAGTATAGAACGATGTGTGTTCCTGATCTGCTTCTGCTAATGCTATCTGATTGTATCCAGATTGTCCATCCATAAATGATAACATCTCATGTCCTTCAACGGCATCTACTAATTGGTCGATGTTTGGGAGCGGATAACTATCTTTTGGACACGCTTTGTTTAGATTAGTAAAATCTATACAAATTCTTACTCCACCGTTCTTTTTCGGGACAATCACCATATTAGAAATCCATGTGAGGTATCATACTTCCCGAATGAATCTTGCACTTAAAAGTTTAGTTAATTCTTTTTCCACTGGTTCATGGTATTCTGGTGCGACCTTTCGTATCCGTTGGCGAAAAGGTATTGCATCCGGACGTATTTTTAATTCGTGCTGTACGATGTTGGGATCGATCCCCGGCATATCTTCCATTCTCCAAGCGAATACATCTACAAATTCACAAAGCAATTTAACTAACTGTTGTTCCAGATCTGCTTTTATTAACATCCCAATTCGCACCTGTTTGGGCAATTCTGTAGTGCCAATATTTATGACTTTTGTTTCTTCTACTGGGGCGAAGACTGGTTTTGGAATCCCAATTGGAGTTGGGGTTCCCTTTAATTGCTACATCGTCCCTTTATGATGTTGGACTTCCTGATTTTCTTGACTCTGACTGCTCTCTCCTTTTTCATTTACCGTTTTCTTTTTTGCATGCTTTTCTAAATATTGACTTATTTCTTCCTCCTTTGCTTTAACTCTTTGTTCTTTTTTTCTTTTATGTTGTAGATGCTCCTGCTCCTCATTCATTCTTGTTTCTGTCATTATACAAAACTTAGCATCTTCTTGATCACCCTTTATCTCCATCTCTCCTTGCGGTGTTGGAAATCACAAATATTGGTGATATGTTGATACCACTCCTTTCAATTGGTGAACCCATCGTCTTCCAATTATAGCATTATATGGTGATGGTGCATCCACAACACTAAACCTTGTCAAAATGTTAATCGGTCCAGCTGAAACTTCAAGATCAATGTCTCCCTTTGGCTTGGAAGATATTCCATTAAACCCGTAAATGATGTATCGTGATAGGATCAGCTGATCTTCTTTAAAACCCATTTTACAAAATGTATTATAGAACATCACATTTAATGAACTGCCCCCATCCAAAAGTATTTTCTTCACATTCCAGCCTGATATCAATAATGTTAACACAAGAGGGTCATTATGCATCTCAATTTCTTGGTTTACTTCTTGTGCAGAAAATGTCAAAGGACACGCCATCCAATCTTCCCATAATTCTGTTTGTCTTCCTTGAACTTTAAAGACTTCATGGTTCCGAATTCTCTTGCACAGTTTTTTATTGATTGCTACATTTAGATCCGTATTATCTTTTTCCGCATATGATATCGTATTAATTGTTTGCTCATTATATGGAATGCGTATTGCCTTGCTTTCATCATATTTTTTTATTGGTTCAATTTTCTGAACAAATTCCTTTAACTCTCCAGCATCGACCATCCTTTGTACTAAGGCTATAAAATTTCTACAGTTGTTTGTTGTATGCCCTTTATAGCTATGATACTCACAATAGTCTTTTGAATGTTGCGTAAACTCTGGTTGATTTCCCTTTGTTATTGGCCATTGAAAATTTGGCCGATTCTTCAAAATGTTAAATAATCTGAAATATGAAATGTTTAGCTTGGTGAACGTTCTTTCTCGAAATTGCTGAGCGAAATTTTTACCATATCCTTGTCGAGGGTGCTTTAATTCTCTTGATTCGAATTTCGGAAGAAATTTCCTTTTCTGATCAGGTGATTCCTCAACTGAATTTGTTCTCCTTGTATTTCCTTGACTTCGTGGATTGATTCTCGATCCTTTCTCTTGTATGTCTTGGAGCCTCGCACATGTTTCTATTATTTCTCTTAACTGGCCTTCAGTTTTTGGGTTATTTCGGTGAATCTCAACAAAAAGCTGGCTTTTCCGATCAGCAATCCTCCATTTGTAATGGTTTATAGCTGTTATTGGGTCTAATTCACCTATTGCTTGACATATCGCATGCCATCTGGCTGTATATGATCGGATCGATTCTTCTGGCCAAGATGTCAATGAATAAAGTTTGTCCTCCCCTGAATCAACTGGTTTATTATACATGTATGCTTCAAGAAACTTCCTCACCAACTGTGCATAATTATGGATGGAATTTTCCGGTAATCTGTCGTACCACAACAATGCCGTCCCTGTTAAACTAGATGGAAAACATCTGCACATGATTGCTTCATGATCGTCCCACCGGGTCATCACTCGATTATAATACTTTAAGTGTGACGTTGGATCCTTGGTACCATCGTAACATTCGAATATTGGTATATTATATTCTCTTGGTAATGATACACATGTTAAATGTTGTGCTAACGGAGTTCGCTTTGCTTCTTTCAATACCTCTTCTATTCTTCCCCCCTCTTTATTTTTTAATCCTTTAATTTCTTCTTTCATTTGTTCCATCGTTTCCAAGCATGTTTCCCATTGGGTTCGTAAAACCTCTTTTTCTTGTTGCCTTCTTACTCGAGATGTCGATCCTAATAGGACCATTCTTTGATCTGGATTCCGGTGTTCACTTCTCGATATTTGTCTACTTGACATTACCTCCTGATTCCGTATTTTTGTCACAGCTGGTCTTTGCTTTCTCTGAATTACATCTTTAAAACTTGATTTTCGGTTGCAAGTAATTCAATTCGATGGTTGCTTGCTTTTTGCTCCTCTCTCATTTCATTTATTTCTTCTAATAAATCCTGTATTTGCTGCATTCTTCTTTGAGAACTCCCATGATCTGAAGAGTAATTCTGAACCATTGTATTTGGTGTTAATTCTTGATTTGGGGTATTATTTCCCTCGTTACTTTGCTGTTGTCCTGGTTCTCTTCCTTCCTCCTGTCTATTCTCCCAGTCTTCATTACCATTTTGGTTCCCAGAATTAGCGTCTTGAGACATAATTTTCAGATCCTGTTGTTTCTTAACTATTCTTCGCCTTGCTGATTGCTTTCCTTGCTTGATATCTAAAAATATCTCAGAAAATTAGTCAAATGAACTCTTATACATCAAAATCATAAGAGATCCTATTTATTGCTTTAACTGTGAATTCTTCCCATTACAAATCTGATTTTTTCCTAATTCATAAAATCCTTCGTTTTCTATTCGTAACTATCTTTTCAAACATTTTTCATGTCAAATAAACATACTTATTTTTGAAATTAAAACCTTTTTTCCTTCATCAGGTAGGATAAATCCTTTAATCGCCCCTCCTTCTAGCGCCAAATTGTTTAAGCCAAAAAATCTTTTCGACTAAACAACCAATCATATTCTCACATATCAATTTAAAGTCGAAATCGAGTAACACCCAAACATCATTGTATAGATTTTATAAAATCATCTCTGTGCCAAACATAAAATCTTTTCTATACGATATATATGATTACTCAAATTTAACATCTTTGAGCTATCATTTTTACAAATTGATTAATTAAGTACAAATAATCCTTCCCTAATATAGTTACTTCTCCTAAATTCATACCTAAAAATATCTTCTCTTACTTTCTGAGGTTTTTCTTCCTATTTTTTCCCGACCCCTTCTTTGTTGTTTGGCTTCTTCTATTTATAGATTTATTTACTGGGTCCCACTTTGTGCAACGTGTCATTTTCTCCAGTTTGGTCATCGTTCTAGATCGATTCTACTTTGGGTCGATGCTCTCGTGTCATTTTATCCAGTCTTGTCGTCTTTCTTGGATTGCCTTTTCCTTGGTTCGATCCATTTTATTTCGATGTGCGCATCGTTCTTGTATTTCCTTTTTTATCTGGTGCGATCACTAGGTGACAGATCACTTTTAATTGCTTCTTGGTTCGATGTCTTATATATTCGACACGTGCCTTCCTATCTTTTTAGACTTCTATCATCTCGATCATTAAAATAACTGGAGTAATTATTACCTTTACTTTCTCAATTATCAAGATAAAAAAGTAATCATTATTCTTACTTTTTCGATCTTCCATCATTTAATGCTGTTTGTTTTATTCGATGTACTTCAACTTTTTCGATCATATGTGTCGTTCATGCAATCCATTGCTCAGATGCTTTATGCCTTTTCGATATTTGATATTTTTAATATTGATTGTGTGGTTCTCGCTCTTTTTAATTTAGTTGCTTTCTATCTCGATCTTCTTCCACGTGTCATGCTTCTTTTATTTACTAACAGAACTAATTGTAGTTGGGATTGCAATAAGAATAGTTGTTGGATTAGTAGTAGGAGAAACATGATTTAAAGGAATAACGATAGTCATCCTTTGTTAATATCGTTGTTAGGAGCATTACGTAATCTATAATTGTTTGTTGTTTGTTCTTGAATCTTACAGATCCTACATATGTTGTTACTAAAATCATATTTGGGGGTTAGGTGACCAAACACCACCATAATCTAGGATTTTGATTTTTGGAAAGAGTTTTACCAAAGAACGTTGGATATTGAGAGACAATAATCATAAAGACTAATGTTCTCACCTTTTAACTACTGCTCATGATTAAGCAATCTATAATTTAAGTCACCTAAATCGAACTGGATTTCCTTATTTTGAGTAGATATTTTAAATTTTTTACATTATATATCAAGTCCTAACAAAGCATACATTATAAGATTCAAGTCCTCAACATTTTAATCAATTGTTGCTAGTGAATCAACTATAAGTTTTTAACTTATTAGAATACTCTGAAATAGAACGATTACCTCAACGGACATAATGCAAATGATTTCAAAGTAAATATTTCCTTCCAACAAATTGTTGAAGAAATGTTTTATCAAGATACAACATCGAGAACTCTCTTGAAAATCCAACAACATTTTAAGAAATAATTTCAGAAAAAGTACCACTCAAGCAGAACATAACTATTTTGTTCATTTTTCCTAATAATATAACTTAATTTTCATCAACCGTAGCGAATTGCTCTAGATTTTGAACAGATCCACCAATTTGATCATAGATATCAGTTATGATGAAAATCAATTTAAGTTGAGTTTTCTAAATTTAGATAGTTATATCCATCATCTTGATTTTTTTTGTGTTATTCAGAAGTTGTAGAGGTTGATGAATATGAAAAGTGTTAGAGTTTGATTTGTCGTAGGATTTTGAGGTATATTAGAGGTATCAAAAGAATTTGAAGTTTGCAAGATCACCACTGTTAACTCAAACTTTAACCCATAGATGAAGAAAACCAATTTGAATAAGAAATGCAGCAGAATTAAGTATCAACAAACAAGAAGGAAACCAAAATTCCTCTAAAGGTATCTAATACTAAGTAAATTTTAGAAAGAGGATGTAAAGCATTTGAGAGAAGTATTATAAAAACAAGTTGTTTTTTTGATGAAATCCAAGTCTAATGGCTCCAAAATCGGTTTTCAAGTAAGGCATTTCCAAGCTATGTTTCAAGATTCTAATGAAGATAACCCAAAATCCAACCGAAAACACCGGTGTATGAAAATTGTAATCTTAATGCTAACACGTGTATATGTATAGTTAGATATAAAATTAGTATTATAGCTGAAGAACTTGACGTTTTGGATGTCTTTATCATCGGACTTGCTTTTCCATTACCTATTCCAACAGTGGTTCTAAACAAACCACCATTTTGAATCACTAGAAAATTGTACGCTTAAAAGGGATGAACCATTTTTTTCTTCTAAGAATGTAAAATCCCACACGAAAGTCTTGGGAGCCTCCTGAAAAGCAGTACATATAAGGGAGCTGTTTTGGGGAAATTTAAGATGGGTGGTACTGGTAGCTTAAGAATTTTTGCTATTCCAAAGCTAAGGCGGTATAAAACTTTGAAGTTGGAAGATTTTCATCATAAGACTTGCTCTAAATGTGATAATAAAAAAAATAGTTGTCTTTGTATTAGATAGTACATTAACTGAATAGTCGAGTATGGTGGCATTCTGTTATAACGTAATAACATTTGCTACACAGAGCCCGACAAAAAATTACACTTATACCCTTATTAGTAAATTCTCACGCTAGGATTAAAATTCAGAAGTGTAAAATCTTATTTAACTTCTAAAATTTCCAAAATTACTCATTTTTTCTATGCGGATGATATCATCATCTACTTGAAGGCTACTAAGTCTAATGTTGAGCATCTATCTTCTATCCTGCATAACTATTGTCAGTGGTCTAGTCAACTTATAAATCAGGCTAAATCTATCCTTATGTTAACTTCTAATATCCATAAAAGTCTCATTAGGAATTTTACTAACTGCCTTAAGGTCAAGTATCAAACTGATCCTGGTAAATATTTGGGAGTACCAGCTCAATGGGGTAGAGTCACTGCTTCTACCTTTTCCGACCTTACTGATAAATTTATTACTCGTATGCACCTCTTTAAATTTTGCTAGTAGAACTATATTACTTAAAGCTTTCCTGGACCCGGTTTCTAATCACTTTTTGACTGTTTTAAACTTCCTATGAAAATCATTAAACTTTTTAACATGTATAAAAGGGAGTTTTTTTGGCAGCATAGAACTGGTGAGAAAAAATTTCACAGTATAGGATGGGACACGGTTTGTCATCCTGTTGAAAATAGAGGATTAAGAATTAGGGATCTTCACTTAAATAATTTATATTTGTTGGCTAAAATGGCCTGGGGAATTCATTCTCAACCAGAGTTTGTGATTTCTCGTTGATTTAAAGCTAAACATCACAGGAAAAGCACTTTTTGGACTTGTTCGCCATCTCCATCTAGCTCTCTCTGTTGAAAAAGTATTTTGCAGTGTCGTGACATCCTCATCGAATCTCTGCGTCGGTGCATTGGTAATGGGGAAACCATTAATTTTTGGAATGATCCATAGGTTGAAAATATAACTCTTAGCTCTATAATTACTGATCATGCTCGCATTGGCCATATTCTCCTGGTTAAAGATGTTATGGATAAAAATGGCCCTCGTTGGAACTTGTCATTATGTGCTCATGATCTGTCATCTTATGTGCAGGAAACAATTCAGTTTATTGGTATCCATGTTTCTCCTCTCGCACAAGACTCATTAGTCTGGCAGCCCAGTAAATTTGGTGATGTGACTGCTAAGGAAGCATACAAATGGCTCCTATCAAACAAAAAAAAAAAAGTCCTTCTTGCAAAGACTGGAAATCCATTTGGAAATTATGTTATCCCCAGAAAGTTAGATCTTTTATGTGGATCTTAGCTCATAATAGGATCTATGTGCAAGAAACTCTTTATCGTATCGGTATTGGTACATCACTTGAATGTCCTTTATGTCATAATCATTCTGAAACTGAACTGCACCTTTTTTTTTCCAGTGTCATGTGGTTTAACCTATTTGGAATACTCTTGCTTGCAGGTGGAATTTTAAATTTCACTTGCAACCTATTAGTCCGTCATGGCTTATACAATTATGTTCTACTAAATTGTCTTTCAATGGATTGCAGGGAATAACTTTAATTACATTTCTTCTGTGGCATATTTGGCTTGCTCGTAATGAACTTGTTTTTAAATTAACTCCTTCTAAGGGTCTTTTTGTGTTAGGAAAGGCTTACCATGTTGCTGAAGAATATCACTATAGTATGTCATATCGGGAATGTTCCATTCAGAAGCAAGAAATGTTAATCTCTTGGACACCACCAATAGATCCTCATATTAAACTAAATTCGGATGGTGCTGCTTCTTCTCATGTAGGAGATGGAGTTGGAGGAGTTTTGCAAGACTCCGAAAGCAAGTTCTTGGCCTGTTTTGCGAGCCATATATATCGTAATGGCAATACAGTTGCAGAAGTTTGTGCGATTCGACAAGGTCTTCTTTTGGCTATTCAACTTGGCTACTCTTTTGTGGAGGTTGAAAGTGAATCCACTTATGCAATTCAACTATGTCGCAACTTAGTTCCCATCCCATGGTATCTCAAACATTTGGTTGAGGATATCTATTTTTTGGTTAAGTTTTTTGGTAGTGCTTTGTTTACATATGTGTATAGGGAAGCCAACTGTGTGGCTGATTTTTTGGCTAAGAAAGCAGTGCAATGTAATATGAATGATGTCTAGATTTCTACTCCTCCAGACTTCATAACAGCTGAACTTTTTGCTGATACTCAGGGGAGGGCCTACCCCGTTTTGTTAGGACCTAATTTCTGATGGTTACGTAGTTTACCAAAGAAAAAACACCTGTTGCAAAAGATAATAAATCTTTTTAGACATAGCATTGTTATGTAATTTTTTAAAGAGCTATTACGGGGGTTATTAAATATTATAGGGTTAATGTATGGAAAACAAAGCAATCATCGCCAATAAATCCACTTAATAGGTAATCTTTCATGAAATTTGGTAACCTTATTTTTTGCTGCATCGCAGTAACTACCGATCATCTGATGTATAATGATATTTTTACCGATAATCTGATGCATTACGATATTTTTCTCTAGCAAACGACAACAGAAGCATCCGACTATTGTTTGAAAAAATGGGGTGGATTTGCTCCATACCGTCATAGGGTATGAAACGAAATTGCCGTTGTTTATTCATGTAAACGAATGTATTGCTGTTGCATAAAGAACTCCAATTTTGTTACCACACATTCACAATAAGAGATTTATGAATGGAGCACTAATTTGAAAGAAGTCAACTGAGGGATTCCCTTGCAGACTCCAGTGTATTATGTGAGAGGGTTGGGTGGGGGGGATTACCATGTGGGGGGACGTGGGAGGGAGTGGTTTTAATCCTATGAGGAGATCACTAGTTCATCGGACTTCTCTGAGATGTATGGGCTGACTTTTAGCAAATCGATTTATTTGAAAACTGGGACCCATTTTGCAGGTACTGCCATCAACACGTGTGAGATATTTTATACGAGACTAAAGGAACCCCTGGTGTGGTCATTGTGCACATAAAGATAGGCCTTCACATGGACACATGAAATGAAATGTTGGTATCACTCCCTCTCAGTTTCAGTCAAGGATGGGTTGGTAAAATCTTCTCACTAACTGATGGTTATCATTAGAGATTGCAAAGAGACAAAGAAGATAGGCAGCCAAAAGAAAAAACAGCTTGTAGTTTGCATTTAGAGGGCTAGGGTGGACAGATGATGGTTACTCCTGGACCCTGGTGGAGCTCTAGCTAAACTCTCCAATGTTTCCAGAAGAAAAAAAATGGGGAAGAAAAAAAGAGTTCTAGCTAAAGGTATGGAGAATGTAGTTGATGCTTCTGGCATACTTAGCTAATGGTCTGATAAAAGAGTAAAGTTTACTCGATACAGTAATAATCCAATATAACTAATAGACTGACTCTGATACCAGCTAAACATGTGTCTTGGATATTTAAAATTTTCTCCTAAGCTTTACTCCTGTTTTAGGATTTCTAAATCCTTTTGGTACTTTAACTAGGAAGACAAGATGCAGTTCAATAGGATTTACAATTCAAATATTCAATTCAAAAGGTCCATTAAGATTTTGAATTTTGATCTCTAGCTGTTGTTACACACTAAATCTTGCTTCCCCAAGAAACTAGACAAACAAACTACATATAATAATCATTGGATCCAACATTTTGCTGTTCAATATAAATATATAAAATGAGTTCTAACCTCGAACAATTTCTTTTTCCGTCGTATACTTAAAAACTATTTTCATTTGCATGTCTTGACTCGATCATCCCCATGCAAACCCTTATAATCTGAGTAACTCGTGACACATACTGATATGCATAACAACGTAATGGAGCCTGTGACGAGGTTTTAAAACCGATAAGAACTTCAGTCATGGGCCAAAACCCATGCCAGGGCAACCAGTTAGTGTTCACTATATAAATTGAAAGTTTAGGTGATCAGGTAGCTACTACCTATATTATGAACTTCTTGTGGTTAAGTAATGAATCTGGATATATATGGTGGTGCTGTGCATTCACACAGTCTAGAATGGCACTAGCTGTCTAAAGTTCCTGCAAATCAGTAATTCATACCGAAGATTAACAGTGTATCTGTGTATGAGGCGAAGGATCCCCTGTAAAACTTGAACTCTACACAGAAAATTGGAACATTTTCTTGGAACTTTCGGCCTGATAGTTCATATACTTATGGCGGTAGTTTTAGATATACTGTATATCTACTTTCTTCTAAGCATGAGAATATACATAACAATTACCAGGATTATAGATTTTCAAGTTACATTAATTATCTAGTATTTGACTGAATATTGTAGCTGATCTCACTGTGATCTAGAAAATTAGGTTCTAAGAAATCGACTGAACAATCGAGTTTCCTACCGAACATTATTGATTATTTTGTCGCCATATTTTTTCTTTTCTAACCAGCATAATATTTTGTCAATAAAGTAACTGAACAATCGAGTTTCCTACCGAACATTATTGATTATTTTGTCGCCATATTTTTTCTTTTCTAACCAGCATAATATTTTGTCAATAAAGTAACTGTCAATAAAGTAATTATTGTAAGAACAAAAGAACAAGAAGTCTATTTGAGATACATTGTAACCATGCACCTAAAATTTATTGGAAAAGAAAAACATACACATAAAGTTCAAGTACAGCTATGATTCAATCATTCATTAATCACCACAAAAGCTAATAAAAAAGAGAAAGCTGAAAAATACAAGTATTACCGGGTTGATTTCAATTATTTCGGCGACTAACATCTGTTATGTTAGAAAGGCGAGGGACTACCACAGGTCCACCACGAACTCTCTCAAGAGCAAAACTTATTCTTAGTGGTCGACCCAAAAATGCCTGCATGTTAAACTAGTTCAGTAGGTTAGAAGGTTCAGCTGTTCTTATTATTGTTATGATGAAGAAAACAGATTTAATTCTTGGTCTACATCTATATACTACTTGTAGGTTTTTGCTTTTTACTTCCGCTGAAGCTGGTTGCAGTGATCCTACTGCGAAACCCAATTTCAACATTCATTTTGCGAGTATAATAACAGTATCATTACCTTTCCATCCATGGCATCTTTGGCGGATCTGGCATCATTCTTTGTTGAAAAGTGAACAAAACCAAATCCCCTTGACCTTCCAGAATCCTTGTCATACATAATCCTCACTGAAATACCCAACAGCTTTTCTCAGGAATGCTACAAATATACTTGTTCAAACTTTAAATGGACCATAGGAAATTAGGGGGCAACAATATAATAGCCTCAGCACTTTGGGAGGTAAACAAAGAAAAATGTCTTCATGCACTTTGAGTATGTTATTTGGGGGGCATCAGCACAAGGTGAACCTCAGGCCTCAAAGAACTTTCAATACCCTCTGCCAGATGTCATTTGTGAACTAGATACAATGGTCTATTAATCTAATCCCCATATGCAATCATAATCCGAATGAAGCGGGTTTGTCATACATATGTAAGATCAAGTATGAATTGGGTTTGTTATATAGAATAAATAAATGAAAAAAATTTAAAAAGCACAAAAAAGAAGAAACATTTTCTTTGAAAGAACATGAAAACTTGGTCTGACGTTCATGATTCAAGAAAGTAGTTAAAAAGCTATTAAAAACGTTATCTAGTCCAACCGTCCATGGTGACCAGGAGATGCATTATGACTTATGCAATATGCTAATAACAGGAGTGACTTTTAACCTAAACAGGAGATATTTCTTGACCAAGTTATGTCAGGTTCGACTAGTTAGTTGAATGCCCCAACTTAATATTATTATCTGAAATCCTAAATACTACGCCTAAATATTACATCCGTTTTAAAAAAAAAATTACTATCATTTTTTTTTATTTTAGTCTATTTTTAGGTTAAAATGAAAAAGTGACAGTAACTCTTTTCTAAAACGGAAGAAATATAATTATTGTTTTGGAGTAAAGGTTCAAGGTAATGTTGCTTTTTTGCAACAAAATATTGGTAAAGCTCATTCAGACATTTTCTCAAGCACATATCTGAATGAACAAATAACTTCTTTTATTTACCTTCTGTAACATTTCCAAAAGAAGAGAAAGCTTCGGTCAATGATTTCTCATTTACTTCCCATGACAGACCTGTTCGTTCGATAACCACCAAAACCAATAACCATTTTATAATAAGTAATAAAAACAAATTTAAGCAGGAAAGAGATGGAAAAGGAGGAGAGATGGATACCTCCAACAAATAGTTTGTTGTTGCTGGTGTCGTAGTTGGGTAGCGGTGTGGAGGATGGATGTGCACAAAAGTAGCGGACGTTGCCAGTAGGATTGCGAGCTGTTAGTTTTCGCACAAGAAACATCACTGGTACCACGACGTAATTTTCTTTTAAAGACTGTTTTGAGGCATATAAGATAGTTACCGTAGGTAGTGTAGGTCGATAAAGGGTATTATAAGACTAGTTAAATTATTTAGATAAATTTATTTAATTTGTTTATATATTTTTTAATTTATAATTTTTTATAATTTTTATTTAAACTATTTTATTTTTAATTATTATTTTTAAATTTTCTTAATAACGAATACGGGAACAGTTCCAACGGATTTTGGATCGGGTGTGGTACGAGTGTTGTTTTAAAAATCCATTGGATACCTGCATCTCTTATATTAAGGTTATATATGAAATTTTTGTAAAATATGGAGCTAGTATGGTATTTAATATGATAACTGCATATTCATCTTATTTCTTCAACTTTTACGTCCGTCGAATTTTTAAGCTTTGTAACGAGGATTTGTTTCTTTATGTTGTCCATGGCGTTTATTATATATATGTTGTTCTATATGTTTTATGAAAATTTAAGTAATTTTTGTTAGTTTTGTTTCTCCATTTAAAATATTAATTATATAAATTCATTGGATCATTCGTATCCAATCCGTCCATTCGCACAACCAATGGATGTTGGATTGGATATGAATGTCAAATTTGAAATCCTTCATGTATTGGACTGGATGTAGATGATGTTAAAACCGATCCAATACAAATCATGCTCACCCATAAATAAGACGTAGAAAAGGGAAAATAAGGCTAATGTCCAATTTTTTAAATTTCCTTATTCCCAAACCCTAGATAATTTTAAACTTATTCCCAGATCTGTAATTATTTAAAATGATTAAAAAGGATAAATAAGACATAAAACTATTTATATAGTGTACATGTATAATACATAAGTTTTGGATTTTCTCTTTCCTCAGTAACGTTGATGTATTACTCGTTATACATCCATTTTCTAAAGATTTTTTTAGGGATATAATTAGCAAGCAAACTAGAATATAGAACATCCAAAACTTAAATTTATTGATTTTATTATGTATTTATATATGAATAAAATTGCTTAAACACCATCTAAGCAATATACAATAGTATAGGTTCTTTTGATTTACCTTCAAAACCTCTTCTTCCATGGTGCTAATTATTTTTGAATCTTCTCAATTGATGGTTCTCAAATACTTTGGTATAATAGCTCCATGTTCTTCCTTGCGGGAGGCGAGGAACTAAAGTATAAGTAATTTGTCAAAAATACATTGCTATGCAGGATTAATTGCATGATTTATATAGTCCATTTGATGTTAATAAATTTTGAATTTATCTTTCGAATTTCACCTTTAAAATCCTCTCTGCATCTTAAATCTTTTATTTGAAAGTTTTCTATGGATAACTAACTCCTCTCTTTTGCAACATTCTTTATGTTTATCCAAGTTGCGACAGTCAGTGGTGGTTCTTTCCAATCAATACTCTTTGGGATCTCTCTACAGCAGTAGTACTTTTGTTGAAATTTGTTGATTAAGGGTAACTTTTCTTCTCAGTTTGATCAAGTTTATCGCACATTATTCTGAGTTGCCTTCTCTCACCCATTTGACTCATCAAGGATCGTATAGTTTCCATACCAGTATCAAGATTCCTTAAACTTAGCAATTGCTTCCGCCGTAATTTAAGATATCAGTTTAAGCATTTTGGTTCCATGTTTAAAACTCAAAAAAGAGTCAAAATCCTCAATCCGGTTAATCAGCATTTTAGCTGTATTACCCTTTATTCATGCTCGAAAAATTATCCTCGTCACACTAAATATAGTTACTATCCAATTAGGTACCCAGATAAATATAGAATCTATTCTGGTATTATCGTCTACATTGATTTAATCCCCTACACTTGATCTACCTCTTCAAGATCGCAGTGCAAGCTGAATACCAATCTCAATGCATCCAACTCTCAGTCTCAACTATCTAGCATTACTTCTAGGATACAAGTTACTAATATTAGGAGTGGCCCTCTCAAGCCATAAAGAAGAACTATCTCCTCTTTTCAAGCAGTCATTGCAACAGCTGATGAATGAATCAATAGTCTTCTGGGTAAGATTATCACCTCTGAACCGGTGGAGTTTCTACGCTGAGCTTTTCCTCCTCTTATCTACTACCGCCTTTCCTAATTTTTTCTTATGGTCTACCCCGCCTGAACAAACCCACTACATCTGGACCCTTTCGACGTTGAACAAAATTCATGACTTTCCGTTCAACTAGCACTTCTAAAAGAATAGATTATCAGGATATGGAGGAAGTATAGAGGGATTTAGATTAAATCTATGGGATTTAACATGTATGTGTTTAAGTTTAAATCTGAGAATTTCCAAGAGGAACTGTTGAAGAAGGCCCATGGTCAGTAACATGCTACCTTCTTTCTATCAAAAAATACAACCCAAGAATTTCTCTTACTGACCATAAGTTTATTACTCAAAACTGGAGTATAAAGATGCGCAATCTTCACCTTGTACATCTTGACAAACAAATTGTGAGTATATTTGTGCGAATATCGGCAGATAAATTGAAATAGTCCCTCCAAATTGTAGACCAAAGTATGGGAAAGAAATAAAAATCATTGTTCAAGTATAACTGAATAAACCTATGAAAAGATGAGGTTGGGTCAAAACTGTTGATGGTGGAGATACATGGGTTAGTATCATTTTGAAAAACAGCCGCACAATATTTGTAGTATATGTTTTGTGCTTGACCATGACCAGGAGAAATGTGAAGAAATAGCTGAAAACATAGGCAAACAACTATGACTTAAGATGCTTTCAACATATGGATGGAGGAAACTGTAAAGGGGAAGGCATTTCTGGCTGCCTGCATGAAAGAAAATGGGTTTACTAGTAGGTCTTCTAATACTGATCTTAAAGAGTGTGGTGGTTCAAGAAAATTCTAACTTAGGAAATATGAAAATTGATCTGCTAAAGACCTAGAAGTGAAGTTTCATTTCCTGCCGAACCTAACAACTCTATTTCGATCCATTCAAACCATATCTTTGAAATTTCTGTCCATAACCCCCTTTATGATTCTTGGAATATTGATGATAACAAGGTTAACCAAAGAAATCAATAGATCCCTAAATGACATATATGGATTTAGGTGATTTGATCGGAACTCAAAGATTGATAGTATGGGAGGTCAGAACAAGGATGAACCAATGTTTGTTGTACACCTGTTTAGTAAATCCACTTTGAAATTCTTTTCCATTCATAATCTAAATACTAGCGTTTCAAAAAATTTATCTATTTCGACAATTAAGAAAATTTAATACTAGGGTTTACAATCAAAATTACTTTAATCTTGTTTTTCTTATTTTACATTATTTAAATTTTTATCATTTTATTGTTCTCTATTCTTTTGCTTCTGTAATTTGTTTGGCATCTAGTGGAGAGTTACTATCTTGACTAGTAATAGACCTGGAAACAAAGTCTTAATCAATTATTATCCTTTTATTGTTTGGAAAGTTCAGTCTGTTTATACAATTCAATGCATTGCAGTTTAATTTTTTATCTTAGTTTTACCTTTCCTGGAAATAAAATAAAGCATTTTATAGCTTGTCCATCATATGGAAAGAAAAAAATTCTGTCGTAGAATTGCTAGGGATTTGGCAACTTACTACTAGGACAAGTTTGTGAAATGTTATTAAAGCCCAAAATCATGATATTGTTTTTTATATGAAACCAAAAATGCAATGCCTTATAAGGTTCAGCTTCCCTAATAATTGGGTTTATTCCTCAGCTGGACTTTCAAGCAGTAAATCTCTTACGTGGAAGAGTGGTTTTAACTTTGAAATTGTTCAATATAGTGATAAAATGGTCAATGCAGTTATCAATTACAATCCTAGTAAACCTGAATTCCTAGTTACTTTTCTCTATAGTTCTACATACTATGATGAAAAATTATCAGAATAGAACTATATCAAAGAAATTGGAAAAAATATTAATATTCCATTGACTGTCATTGGGGGTCTAAATATCACAATGAAAACTCATGAAAGATCAACTTTTACTAATTCTACTCTTCAAGAGTTCCTGACATAAAGTATGTTATATATTATTCCGACTCGTCTTATCTTGGCTTGTGGGTTCTCAGTACACATGGTCAAATAGGAAAAAGCTGGCAAAAATATTATTAGAGCCAGACATGATAGCGCATTAGTGAATGGTAGTGGCTTCATCACGATGCTAACTCTAGAATCTTTCTTATAGATACTATAGGTTCAGACCACATTCCAATTATTCTTGTTTCTGATACTCAATCTAATCATGGAAAAAAAACATTATAGATAATTTAAGTGTTAGTTTAGAGACCCTCATCACATAAGATTATTAAAAACTCTTATGATATTGATGTTAGGGGCTCATCGCCTTATAAGTTAACCAAACCGATTGAGAAATGTCGAATATGATTTGAAAACTCGGAATGTAATTTATTTTGGCAACATTGACAATAAAGTCAAAGAGCTAGGGATTCAACTTCAAAGATGTAACAATCAAATTTTTACTTCAGCGAGCTCTGATTTAATCAAGCAAGTTAAAAAGGATCCAGAGCATTGGCAAAAAATTCAAGAAGACTTTGATGCTCGAAAGTCTAGGGAAGATTATATTAAAATCTATGATAGAAACACTAGTTTCTACCACACTTCTGTCAACAGAAGAAGACATTTAAATTTTATTTATGCTCTTAAATTTACTAATGGGCAATGTCCTAATGAAAGATTCCAACTGGAAGACCTTTTAGTCAATCACTTTAGTACAACTGGCACATCGACAATTCCTGTTCAAAACAAAGATGTTCTTAATTGCATATATTCTTGTATTTCTAGTGAGGACAATGATAAGCTTTTGAGTCCAATAACTATTCAGGAAATTAGAGATACTATAAACATATACCCCCATGGTATACTCCTGGCGTTGTTGGGTTTCCTCCAAGGTTCTATCAGCAAAACATAGAAATTCCGGAGAATGATGTTTTGGATATAGTGAAGCACTTCTTCCAATCCAGACTGGGATGATGAGATGCATGAGGCCAAAGTGGCGACATCTTGTAATACCCGTTATTTTCTTACTTTCCTTCTTGGGTCGGGTTTTATCTGAATTAGATATCCTAGGTTGTGACACTTGATTAGATATTTAAAAATCATTCTAATTTCACTTAGTAAATATTTAGATGTGGAAATAGTCATCTAATTATAATTTGGATAAGTAATAAAATTGAGATAAAAATGAAAAGACAAATAAATAAATTAAATAAGATCAAAGAAAATAATAAATATTAAATTTAAAAATAATAGTTGCATTGGTATAAGGTTGATTAAAATAGGAAGGAAAAGTATTTGAGAAGTTAAAAAGATAAAAGTAAAGGAAGAAGATAATTCAGAGCTAGAGTTCTTGAGATGAAAGCTTTATTCGGAAAAATCAGTAGAGGGTCAATGGAATTGAGGTAGAATGCGAAACCCTTTATATTTTGGTGTTTTTTTTTGGTGCTTATTTCGTATGATTTTGTGTTATTAGGGTTCAGTAATTTATTCGAATAAATTTGTATCTTTGATTGATGATCAAGATTTTCATATTGGTAGATAACATGATTAGGTATCACTAGTTAAAATTTGAGAATTTTCCATCGTAAATTCACCGTTGAATATTTGTTTTAACTTAAATGACATTTTCCAAAATTCTGGACAGTTTCGTTTTTCCATGGTTTTGATGTTTTTAAGCAATCTTGATGATGTTATAAAAATTTGTAATATTAACAAAAGTTGTATATTTGTATGATACCTTTAATTGTGCTCTGGATTTTCTTTAATTTCAAATTATTATAAATTAACTAGAAATATTTTAGTAACATGATGTAATATATCCAGTTTTTATGTTGATCTTTTAAAATCAATAACTTATAATTGAGTCGTTAGTTTGCTGTGAAATTTGGATATGTTACAAATAATGGTGTCAGGAATGTTCACTAAATATTTGAGAGAGATAGGAAAAAGTTATCACCATGAAATAATTAGTGAAAGATGTCTGCAGTTTGTAAAAAGTATTCTTATTTGCACTAGTAAAGACGCATGTGCGATGCACCTGCCAACTTGCCGCTCCGGTACAAAACCTATAAAACATAGGAGTAACAAACTGAAATACTTCTTGTGGAAAAGTCCGCCTTCGAAAGAAACACATTGTATGTACCCATGCACCAAAAGACCACCAACAAAAATGTATCTTTGTTTATGCGCTCCAAATGTACCATATGAAAAGGAATTCACAACGATTTTATCTTTCATGGCTAAACAAATCTTTTTATCAAAACAAAAATGACTAAATGGATGAAATAATACCTATTCGTTACAAATTTCACATACCCAATGCAATCTAACATGATGTAGTTTCTAGTACACTTTGTCAAACTCTAAAAGCAAGCTCAACTTAGGTTCACCAAAAAAGAACATGATGCAGCGGATAATAAAGAAAAGAAAGAAAAGAGATGTTTTGTTCAGACTTCAAATATTCTTAGGAATATCGACTATGAACAATGATAATTACTTAGACTTCGGTTTCCCGACTTTAAATAATAATCGATTAAACTTGAACAAGTTTAAAAAATTAATTCTTATTAATTCAACTGTTTAAAACAATACATGGAGGACTCTTTTATAGACTTGGGGAAAAACCCTAACTTGCTAGTCAAGAAAGGATGAAAAAAAAAACCTCTAAACCGACTCAAACCCTAATTTGCTATTTTTGGTAAATTTTGGTCGACCTACAATAATGAAAGTACTCATAAAATAAAACTATTTTCGCAAACGGCGGCCCAAACAGACTCCTAACGAAGAAGTTATTAGCAAAACAAAAACTTTCCTAAAATAGCAAAAACGCCTGTTTGAAGCCCTAAACGATTGAATTTGGCTAAAATCTGAAGACCATGAGAAGAAATCGTGTCATGTCTTCATCGTTGACCCGTTTCCAATCAAAATGGACCCCTTTTGAGCTAAATTACGACACTCGGGTCTTTAGCCTCCAAATAGGCTATAGCCTGCTCATCTGCATCATTCTCTCGGGTTGAGTTCGCCCTCGAATTTTCGTGGTCATCATCAGAATTATCACCATTATACGGCACCAAGTGTTTGGCATTAAAAACATCATAAGTCCGGATGTGACTTGGAAGCTTTAACTTGTAGGCATTAGGATTAATCTTCGCGACAATTTCCAAGGGACCAATCTTGCGCGCCTTTCAGTTTGTTATACTCGCCAACTGGAAACGATCCTTTGTCAATATTGCCCATAAAAAATATCCTACTGAAAAATCCAGAACTCAACGTTTTTTATCTGCCGCCTCCTTATACTTCTCATTAGCTCGAAGCAACTGTTCTTCAGCCAACTTGTGAACCTGTTGCAACTGTTGGATTCGTTCTTCGGCACGAACTTCAATTCTCTTCAGAGCAGGAACAGGTGCTTAATCTACTGGTGCTCGTGGATTGTAGCCATAAACAACCTCGAACGGACTCATACCTAGACTACGGTTTACTGAACGATTAAATACAAATTCAACTTGGCAAAGTTTCTGATCCCAACTCTTCGGATTGTTTCCAACCATACATCGTAGTATATCACCCAGCGAACGATTTACAACTTCTGTTTGGCCATCACTTTGAGGATGATACGCACTACTGAAGTTAAGCCTTGTATTAGCTAATTTCCACAAGGTTTTCCATAAATAACTAAGGAATCTTGTGTCTCGATCACTAACAATTGAACATGGCAATCCATGTAGACGATACACTTCACGGAAGAACAATTCATTTACCTTCAGTGCATTAGTAGTCTTCTTGCAAGCAATAAAATTGGACATTTTTGAAAAATGGTCAACAACTACAAATACTGAATCATGCCCCCTCTGAGTTCGAGGTAAACCCAATACAAAGTCGATGCTCAAATCTGTCCAGGGTTGACTTGGAACTTTCAATGGCATGTACAACCCTGCATTAGTTGTTTTTCCTTTTGAAACTTGACAGATTCGACATCTATCCACGAATTTATCAACTTCACGCCTCATTGTTGGCCAATAATATGACTTCGAAACAAGTTGGAAAGTCTTATCCCTTCCCATGTGCCCCTCGTCATGTAACTCCTTAATAATCTTCAATCGAAGACTAGAATCAGGAATACACAATTGGTTACATTTGAAGAGAAATCCTTCATGCATAAGGTAATCACTTCGTTTTCCTGAACTGATATCATCCACAATCTCCGCAAAGTTCGGATCGGTTAGAATATGGTCAGAATATGAATCAAAATCTATTACCTCAGTTCGCATGGTGTTGAGTATCATACTCCTTCGGCATAAGGCATCAGCAACTTGATTCTGCGACCCATCTTTGTGCTTTTGTACAAAAGTGAACTCTTGCAAATAACCAGCCCACTTACCATGTCTAGAAGAAAGCTTCTCTTGACTGTTGATGTGCTTCAAAGAATCATGATCGGAAAACGTAATGAACTCGTTATGAATTAGATAGTGACGCCAATGCTTCAAGCTTGAAATATAGCATAAAACTCCACATCATAAGTATTATAGTTGAGCTTAGCACCATTTAACTTCTCACTGAAATACACTACAGGTCGTCCTTCCTGACTCAAAACAACTTCAATTCCACTTTCGATGCATCACAGTGTAGTTCAAACGACTTGCTGAAATCAGGTAACACCAATAGTAGTGCAGTTATCAGCTTTGTCTTGACAGCTTCAAAGGTTTTGTCAGCTTCCTCAGACCATGAAAACTTTCCTCCTTTCATACATTCAGTAATGGGTGCCATAATGGTGCTGAAGTGGGAAATAAAGCGCGGTAAAAATAAGTGAAACCATGGAAACTCCTTACCTCGTGTAATGTAGTAGGTGTAATCCAATTTCTCACAGCTTCAACCTTGGACTCATCTACCTTGGTTCCATCCTTGGTGAGGATATAACCGAGAAATAGAATTCGATCTGTCATGAATGAACACTTTTTGATGGACGAAAATAATTTCTTCCTCCGTAGAACTGAGAGCACTTCTCGAAGTTGTTGAACATGCAAGTCCATGTTAGCACTATAAAGAACAATATCATCGAAATAAACAACCATAAAAGTACCGATAAAGGGTATGAGTACTTGATTCATGATATGCATGAATGTACTTGGCGCAGTGGTCAACCCGAATGGCATAACCAGCCACTCATATAATCCTTCTCGAGTTTTGACCACTCATCACCTTCACCCACTCTTCAAGTCGAGTTTGCTAAGCACTTTTGCTCCACACAACTGATCTAACAAGTCATCCAATATGGGAATTGGAAAACGGTATTTGATTGTGATTTTACTGATGGCTCGACTGTCAACACACATTCTCCACGTTCCATCTTTCTTTGGAATCAGCAAGGCTGGTACTGCACAAGGACTTAGACTCTGTCGGACCAATCCTTTCCGTATCAAATCTTCCACTTGACGACGAAGTTCTTCAAGCTCCTTAGGACTCATTATGTAATGCGTTTTATTTTGCAAGCTTGATCCAGGAACGAGATCAATACGATGTTGTATATCCCGGATAGGTGGTAGCTCGTTCGGCAACTCGTTCGGAAAAACATCCATAAATTCCTTAGCTAAAGGTTGAGCTGCAATGGGAATACTACTGTCATCATGTTGTTCTTGTTTTCCAACTAACACATATAATTCACCTTCATCTTCTACCTCATCTTCAAACTGCTTAAACGACAAGAGATTGGTAGCTCCTCCAGTAGATGGTGTAGTGCAATCTCTTTACTGGGTACAAGTATTATACGTAGGTCGTTCCATAAAAAACTGTAGGTATTCTTATACCCGTCATGACTACTTTTCCTGTCAAACTCCCATGGACGACCCAACAACAAATGACAAGCATTCGTACTAGTAACGTCACACCAGATTTTATCTTTATATTTGTTACCAATTGAAAAAGAAATCAAGCAACGTTTTTTTACTTTTACCTCATTCCCTTTCTTAAGCCAAGAAAGCTTGTGTGGATGTGGATGTGCCTTGGTTTCCAGCTTGAACCGTTTCACGACCTCTTCATCAACAATATTCTCGCAACTTCCAGGATCAATAACTAGACGATAAACTTTTCCTTCGATCGTACATGTCGACTGGAATATATTGTTACTTAACCAGCTGTCACCCTCATCTTTACGTGGAGTGAGACAACTTCTTATTACTACAAAGTTCACTCCTTTATCTCCGACAACTACTTCATAAACTACTTCATCGATAGGTTCAGAATCATCCTCATGATCCTCTTCATAATCAACTACCCATCCATCTTCTTCACGGTCGTTTTCAGTGAAAATTACCTTGTTCGCTCGTTCTGCTTTTTGACAGTCACTGGCTTTGTGCCCAAATTCTCCGCACTTATTACACCTACCTCCAAAAGTGGTAACTAGGGTTTTATTTGGTGTTGACGAAGAATTAAGTTTACTAGCAGTACTAGGTGTTGAAGTACTACGGTTACTTACTGGTGTAAGTAACCTTAGTACTAGATGCTGCCACATTGATACCCCAATTTAAGCTTCTACGCCCTACTTGTTTCTCTATGTGCCTTGTTCTATGATGTGCAAGAGCAGCAATCAAACATGTTGAGTGTATCCTGATATTTTTGAGGGAGACCACCTATATAACAAACGACTTTTTGCTCATCTGACTCTGACAAGTCGTTAAGAGAAAGTAGTCGGTAAAACTCCTTGGTGTAATCGTCTATAGAACGTACTCCCTTGCGTAGGTTTTGCAGCTGCTGGTACATTAATCCAATGTAGTTACGTGGCAAAAACTATGTTCTCATGTGTTTCTTCAACTTCTCCCATGATACTAACTTCTGTTTTCCTTTACAACTACGTAGCAGCTTATATTA
This sequence comes from Papaver californicum, assembly GCA_023531435.1. Classification (NCBI taxonomy): domain Eukaryota; kingdom Viridiplantae; phylum Streptophyta; class Magnoliopsida; order Ranunculales; family Papaveraceae; genus Papaver; species Papaver californicum. The sequence continues at coordinate 521,154 of JAJJMC010004708.1, read as the reverse complement.
TTGCCACCACGAATTAGCCCTCCCACGAAACATAGTTGCTACCAACGAAACTCGTTTGTTATCTGGTACTTCTTTGAATTCCAATACTTCCTCAACCGTATTCACCCAGGAGAGAAACTCTTCCGGTTCCAAACCACCATAAAATTCTGGGATCTCTACTTTTATTCCTGCCTTCCAGCGATCAGAATCCTCTCGTTGATTTATTCTACCTTCAAGGGTCAGCGTTATCATCTTCTTCTTCCTTCTGAAGGTTATACCGACCCAGCAAACCTTGGACGTCTTCAATGAATTCTTCTCTAGATCTTCATGGAATGAAACCTTTTGGACCTCCTCCTCGACCTCGACCTCGACCCTGACCGATTTCTACTCTTGGTGGCATCTTATCAATCCTAGAATCGACTTTTCTCTGATACCAACTGATGCAGTGGATAATAAATAAAAGAAAGAAAAGAGATGTTTTGTTCAGACTTCAAATATTCCTAGGAATATCGACTATGAACAATGATAATTATTTAGACTTCGGTTTCCCGACTTTAAATAATAATCGATTAAACTTGAACAAGTTTAAGAAATTAATTCTTATTAATCAATTTCAACTGTTTAAAATAATACACGGAGGACTCTTTTATAGACTTGGGGAAAAACCCTAACTTGCTAGTCAAGAAAGGATGGAAAAAACCCTTAAACCGACTCAAACCCTAATTTGCTATTTTTGGCAAATTTTGGTCGACCTAAAATAATGAAAGTACTCATAAAATAAAACTATTTGTCTTGCTCGTTGACCCGTTTCCATTCAAAATGGACCCCTTTTGAGCTAAATTACGACACTCGAGTCTTTAGCCTCCAAATAGGCTATAGCCTTCTCATCTGCATCAGAACATCATCTTGCCCCTCAACTAAGTGAATCAATTCTTTCCATCACCACTGTTTTCTAAGGACACACCTATTGTATGTGCTACCTTGCCCAAACATATATAATTACATGCCGCAATATGCATTTTACTTAAATACAATTTCAACGATATATTATAATCCTACATATACCTATATCAAGTTTTAAAAACTTGATGGAAAACATTGACTTGAAGCACCAAACATCCATCCACCAATTTGCAGTAACCCATTCTAGACCATATGAAACAACATCAACCTCTATGTCACAACTTGTGCATATCCCAACTTTTAGTGCCATTAGTTCTTATTATTGATAACTCATAAATAAATAAAAAAATACAGTGTTGGTTAATACAATGTGTAGTCTAAATTTAAGTACTGACTAATATTATTGGTGACGTATATATTAAAACCTCTTAGGAACTTCTACAAACAGGTAGAGACTATTACTAAATTTATTAGAAAATTAAATTGAAGCTGTAACAAATAATCTTAAAGATGTTTATGAGTTATCTGCGATCAAGTATATTACCAAAAAAAAAGGTACATGTGATCAACAAAAATTAGGAATTGAAATTGAAGCTAATAAATTATCACAAATCATCTTAAAGATGTTTATCAGTTACCTATGATCAAGACAAATTCAATCATTGATGAAGCCACTTGAGAATTATTTTTAGGTATTAGGTTTCAAGTAAATGTGGGAAGAAAATCCAAAATGGAGAAATTAGGTTTCAAGTAAATGGAAAATGGAGATGAACCCAAATATTAGAAAATGTGATGAACCCAATTTCAACACATATTCGACATTACAGTTTCTTTTTTTTCCTTCAAATTTCCGAAGGTGAGGTTGGGGTTTTTACTTTTTGTTGATTTGAATTTGATTGTTAGATTAGGAACCGAACAAATGTCAAAGAACCTGAATATTCCTCCTAAACTAAGATTTATGATGAGGTATTCTAGTTATTTTGAAGTCCATGTAAAATGATACTCTCCGGTCAAAATTCGAACTTTACATTATTATAGTGAGATATATGATTGAAATACATCATTACTTGTTTTCCATATGATTTGATAGTATTTGTTGTAAAAATGATTTACAAAAGGAAATGAGTTCATGTTTTTCCGTTAGCTGGAATTTGGTTCCATGATAACGGCGGGTAATGACTCCCGAGAGAGAATGGGTAGTGATTCTCAAGAACGCGCGTATAGGGTGATGATCCCCTGATTCGTCGATGACGGTTATACGTGCCGAGGTAAACGATAGGTGGGCGTACGAACCAAGGAAATTCGTATCGTGAACTCATGGGTTAAAAATGAATTTGATGGTTTGTTGGAACATTATCAGTATTGTGAACTCATGCATTAAAATCTGATATTGACTGATATACGAAAAACATTATAGGTAGTGTGAGATTATTTGTTAAATATATTATTAATTCTTTGAAGTTGTGTCGTATTCTTTTGTTATATGTTCTCTTTGATTCATAGCTAATTGTATGCATCTTTTGAAAATCTCTTAAATCTTCGAATCTGATGTGAATGCTATTCCGATCTAAGAGGAATTCATGAGAACGTATTCTATTAATCTCACCCCAATTGACATTCTTACATATTTCATGGAAGTTGAAACTGAAAGCTAGAAATGCTTTTAGTGATTGTATTTCTTTTATTGTATTACTTGAAATGTAATTTGAATTAATATGTTTGATTAGTCGATTCATATGCTTAAATTCATTTTATTTAAAAGTTCAATTATACTTGATATAAAAAGTAAATTAGTTGAAATATATATGTAATAGTATCATCCCGACCCTTAACGCCTTAAGTTCGGATTTTCGTATGAAGGAACTCGGGATGTTACACATCTTCTTAAGGAAATAAATCATATTTTTCTTTCTCTAATTCCCAAAGTCAATAACCCTTCCATTCCTTTTGAGTTTGGACCTAGTTCCTTATGCAATGTGAATTATAAAATAATTTATAGGATCATTATCAATAGGATAAAACCCTTGGTATGGAAGATAGTATCTCCCTTTCAAACTGCATATGTCCCTAACACACATATCCAGGATAATGTTATCATTGCCCAGGAATTGGTCCATTCTATGAAGAAAATGAAAGATAGATGTGGGGCAACGGGTCTTAAACTCGACGTGTCAAAGGTATTTGATAGAGTTGAGTGGTTTTTTCCAATGGATATTCTTAAATGTTTTAGTTTTTCTTCTTATTGGCGTGACCTTATTTATCACCTGGTTTTGGGGGTGGAGACACCAAGTTTTTTTGTCCCTTGATCACTGGCGTATTAGGATTGTCATTGCATATATCCAAATGACTCTTCAACCCAGAAGTCCCATTTCTAACTGAATGAGCAGCGAATTTCCGTTTGCAGAAGTTTGATTAGTTGATTCATATGATACAGTTGTAGAAGTTTGTGCGATTCGGCAAGGTCTTCTTTTGGCTATTCAACTTGGCTACTCTTTTGTGGAGGTTGAAAGTGAATCCATTTATGCAATTCAACTATGTCGCAACTTAGTTCCCATCCCATGGTATGTCAAATATTTGGTTGAGGATATCTATTTTTTGGTTAAGTTTTTTGGTAGTGCTTTGTTTACATATGTGTATAGGGAAGCCAACTGTGTGGATAATTTTTTGGCTAAGAAAGCAGTGGAATGTAATATGAATGATGTATGGATATTAGGATATTATCATAAGCCTGTCAATGGATACCCAAATATCCGCTATCCGTTCGATTCGAACCAGAAATTTAGGATATTATCCATCATTTCGGATATCGGTATCGGTATCGGATAAATGTATCAGATACTTACCTATTAACAGAACAAATACAGTTTTGTTAGTATCCGGCGGATAATTATCCGTATCCGATAGTGAGAGTATATACATAATTTACATAGTATAGTATATATTAGAGATTTAGAGTTTAGATTTAGGGTTACAGACAACCCTCATCTTCATTCTTCCACCGAAAGAGAAAGAGTAAAGGCTTTACTATTTACTTTGATTTTTCTCCCAATTCAATAATTCATCACCATTAGACTTACTTGAACATCATAGATAGTACACTAGTTCCCTAATCTGATTGCTCTAGGCAATTTTTTTTTTTAATTTTAGTTTTTGTTTATGAATTTGTTTGAAGCTCAATTTGTTTCTGCAAGTATGATTGAGAGCTCAGTTAGTTTCTGTATGTTCGATTTAAATTCTAGTTTGTTTCTGCTTGACATTTTGTTTTAGTTATGTGGTGAGTCGTTAAAAGGGGATAGTTGTCTTATTAATAAGCTTTAATTGATTTTGATCACCTGATTTGAAAATGCTTTAATTTAATTTGGGGGCTTAGGTTTGCAGAGAGCTTTAGAAATAGAGTTTACCAGGCGTTTTACCTCCAGAGCTTGTGAAACTTCTCTACCTCGAAGTACTGTAAGACTCATTGCTATATTCTTCTTCACTCTATTGTGTACTCCTTTTATCAAGTTTTTTAAGCATATCCTCCCAACTTATTAAGTTTTGTTACTCCACCAGTGACCTTACTCTTAACTATCTCAGCGGTAGAATCCCTAAATCATGGGGTTCAATGAATATAATTAAATTTAAGCATAATCTCACCCCGAATTTGTGCTTACTGCATAGAAGCTCCCTATAACAGCACTAGTTTTAAAATATAGGAACATGAATTGGTAGGGAAATATCTAGGATATGTCTGCATTAGACTAAATCCCACTCTTCAGAATTTTTTCAAAGAGATGTCTGATCAAAACAACAAAGAAATCTTATTCAGTCATGATTTTTGGAAGTGGCAAAATAAACTTAATTTCTGTTTTAGTTCACTAACATTTTGATAATTAGCAAGATCAATAATTTGTGATAAAAATAAGTGTAAATACTTAGCATTCTAATCTTTAGAAAAGGATGTAAGAATGATACTTAACATTTGTTATTGTTTGTTATCTTGATTAACAAACTGTTAATTATAAATTGTAGTGCACATGAATAATATAAGAACTTCCATATGTAGCACATGTTATGAAAGTCTACAATGTATGTGTCCCATATTGGTTTGACTCTTATGCCCTTGAACTATCTTTGTATGGTCTGTTTGCATGATAGGTTGAGTTCCTTTTGTGTACCCATACTTAGACATGTTATTTCTTCTGCCCAGTATTCATTTTATTGTTATTTGTAAGGTATGTCAGTGTTCAATAACCGCTGATTCTTTGTTTACTTTATTGTAGGTCAATGTCAAATAACCATTGATCCTGCCTTGTCTTGCCTTTCCATATTGAAGAACAATAATTTTTGTTATATCTTTATTATTCTGGGCTAAGCACCTTATTCGAAAACATATCATATTGTCTATCCGACTAACTTATTTCATCGTATATTCGTATGCGGGTATATATTAGGAGTGGATATAAGATAGAACACATAATATAAGCAATTTTTTTTTTGAGGAAGTCATAGATGTGTGATAAGATCGACTTTTTGTATTTCCTTGTTGTTTTTTTTGTATGAAAAACAAAACACTAGTCTGTTTTTTCACTTTTTCTTTTCAGTTTTTGTAAGAAAAAGATCGCAGGACTTGAAGTCTTTATTCAACTGTTATAAAAAATAGTGTTTTATCTACTTTTGATTTTACTATCAGAACGGATAATTATATGATATTATCGAATCCGTTACGCTTAACGGAATGGATACGAAATAAAAATATCAATATACGTCGGATATTATAGGATACCGGATATCCGGTAAAAGTAACGGTAACGGATACGGGATAGCTAATATCCGTTCCGATAAGTACCGTTGACATGCCTAATACATCAGATGTGATCCTACTCTTCGTACTGGCTTCAATTTCAGCAGGTGTAAGTTCTTGTATCTTACGGGATATTTACTATCCGTTCCGATAAGTACCGTTGACAGGCCTGATACATCAGATGTGGTTCTACTCTTCGTACTGGCTTTAATTTCAGCAGGTGTAAGTTCTTGTATATCTTGAGCTTCAGACTGAGGTGTCGCAGAAGGTTCAGTAGATACCATTTCAGATATTGGTGTAGCCCGTTGTAGATGGTGGATTTTCGACAAGGATAAATTAGTAAATCACCTCTCAAGACTCTGGTCTAAGAAATATTGAATTGTTAAAATTCTGAAGAAAAAAATCTCGGGTAGACATTTATCCCTACTCTATCTCAGGCGCATATCCCTGACCTCTCTCTATATGTCTGGCCAACGTATATGATTAAATTGATGAAATTAATCGACATTCATCACTACACAAAATCATTAGTGCAACACTGTAGCACACGACAAGTTTCCCAGATGTTCTATGATTTTAACATAAAATCTCTTAGGCTCCTAGATATATTGCACACTAGTATAGAGCAATTTGAGTATTATTTTCGGGTGTTATGTTCCATAGTTGAATCCCAAAATTACTTATGCAAATATTTATGTTCAAATTGAACAATATTAACCTATTAAAATAATATATATTTATTTAATTAATTAAAATACCACATTTTTGCTTAAATTAAATAAAATATGACTTTATAGCTTCTACTAGCTAAAAATCATACCCAGTTGCATTGATCCTTTGCTTAAAGAGACAACCAATGCAAAACGAGTAAAAGAATTCGAAAAGGGTTTTAAAGCGCTTCGTAACACTCATAAACATGTCAAAAGCGTTTCAAAATTCCCAAACCCTAATTGGGGTTTGAGAATAAAAATCGCAACACTTGAAACATTGTAAAAGTGTAACAAAAGGTATTCTTTTAAATTTTAATTAATTAAGGTTTGAAAATAGTTTTCCAACACTTATAAGTGTTGTAAAGTGCGTGTCAAAAATCTCAAACCCTTTTTTTTACACACGGCTAACTCTCTAGGCACCATTGCTCACACGTCCTGCTTCTCAAAGTCAAGCTTGCACGCTTACTAGAGATACCAAGCGTGGACATCATGCTCCATTCTATTTATTTTTTTGAAATTTTTTCCTTTGCCCTCAACATGTGAGGCTGATCATAAGAGTAAAACATGAACTTCTAGTCTTCTGGCAAGACTCTTTCAAACCCTAATTTTTAAAGAGAGAGATACATCTTTACCTCTCTTGCTTCCAATGTGTATGATAGTCAAGCAACTAAGCCTACACGACTATTTTCAAGACAAGAGTCCAAAATAGAATCAAATCCACACGACTTGTATTTCTTGTCAAAAGTTGCCCAATTTACTCTTTTACCCTCAACGTGTGAAGCTTAGTATAAAGAGTAAAACATGGGTGTCCTACTTCTTATAAAAAATATGAGACTCTCACATAAGGACCAAAGCTAGTCCCCTCTCCACCTATTTCATGTGAGAGGACGAGTTTGGCGTCCCTCTTCTTCTATTTTTCACGTAAAGGAAAAAGCTTGACGTTCATCTATTATTTTCACGTGAAAGTAAGCTTGACGTCCCTCTTCTGTTCTCCACGTGAGAACAAATTGGCCTCCTCTTGTATTCACGTGTACATTCTGGTTTAAATATTTTAGGATTTCAACAAATCTCAAAAATCCTAACCATACTAAGCCACTCCTTTTTGTATGAGGCTTCACATACAATTTTTCATGCTCAGCAACATACACCTATTTTTACAAAATAAACACGTCGATGAAAAATTGACTAAGAAAGTCACACTGCTCCTCATACACAAATAAATACATATTTATTATTGCCTGCTAGACTCCTCAGCTAGTCAAGAAGGACAAATTTATTTTATTTTAGTCTGCTAGACTCATAAGCTAGTCAAGCAAGACATATCATATTTTATTCTGCTAGACTCATTAGCTAGTCAAGCAGGACAAGTCTTCAGTCAAGAGACTCATTGAGTAGGTCTCAATCGACTTAACATTAGTATTGTTTAATACTACAATATTATACGATACATCAAATGTCACAAATGGGGAGATATTAATTAGGGTTTTGGTCTGGTGGTCTACGACATGTGGTACAGCAGTAAGCCCACTAAAGAGAAGTTCTGGAAAGGTCGATAGCAGTTGAGTAGAGGAGTTGGAGGTTGAGTAAATGATTATTCAACCTTAATCGAAGTGGAGAGCAGTTGTCAACACCTTCTACACTTCACCACTACTCAACCATCGACAGTTTCTTCCAGAAAAGAATTCGAGTGGTTACAATAGCTATGATATAAATAGATGTTCAACAAATTGAATATGAGCAACAATTTTTACAAGTTTTTGACGCAAGTCAAAATAACAGAGCAATTCTGAATTTCCTAGTCGAACACTAAAAAAACTCAGATATACAATTGTTCGTAGATATCCACTTCGACCTCATTCTTCTCTCGCTTCCCTCCCTAAGACCAATCCTTCTCCTTCTCATTTTGTGACTAAAGCAAGACTGGAACGGCCATTGCTTGATTTATGCCAAGATTGTACAGATTGATCTCTCGAATCTAAACAAAATGCTTTAACAAAACAAATGTTTTAAGGATTGACGAATTGTCATCTTCTCACCCCCACTTTTATTAAAATACCCTTCAATTCTTTTTTCCCCAGAAACATCCGTATATCTGGATATGGACTTGAAATCTTACTTGTTACCGCAAACGATTGACTTGAGTCACCCGTTGGAACCTCAAAGTTTATGTCTGCAATCAAAACAAGATAAAATTTAGAAACAATATAAATTACGAGTATTCAAAAAAGAAAAAAAAAATAATATGCAAGGGGACACTATTACATTGACCCATACAAGCTCATATTATGGTACATAAATCAAAACAACCCTAACTATGTCAGTTGAACTTGTTTTTTTTAACCTCATATAATATAACCCTCATAAATCATTCAAGAGAAACAACCACTATATATTATTGAAAAACACGACAACAACAACAACAACAACAACAATAACAACAACATCAACAACACAAGTCACAACAACATATTAATAAACAGAAAGAAACACAAAAGAATCAATAAACAAAAAAGAAACTTGCACAGAAAAAAATAGTTGTGCAAAATGAGATACACATAGCACTTTAAAACTCATTCAATTTTGTATCCAAATGCTAACATGTTGCAGGAAAACCATATTTATTCCATGATCATTAAATCCAAAGGGGAAATTAGAAGAACGTCAAAACTATTAAGGTTATTTTTATCGTATGCCACATACGCAATCGAGCAGTACTACCATAAATATGTAATAAAAAAATAAGTAAAAAGTTATAGGGCATCAAGTAACTTCAGGTTGTACTGCTGTTGCAATAATAAAGACTCTGACTCTGAAAAACATTGCTCATCTATCCCTATGTACATTTCAAAACTGACTTGGTTATAAGGGACAGATTTAACGGGCAATGGCCACAATCCATAACAAACAAATTAACCAAGGAAAAAGTAAGCAATCTACAAAGAAGTATATCAATACTCAAAACAAAAACATAACATCATCAGGTATACACAAAATTAACTAATATCCATCAACCTGTGATCAAGTTCAATCCTAAAATCTGAGAGTTATTGAGAACATGAAATTTGGTGGTGAAAAAAAGAAAGATAAGTCTTAGCAAGTAATGTAAACTTACGTTGATTCTTAGTTTAATTTCACAACAATTGAATCAATGAGTTCTAAAGTTGTCCCTAGATAGATTAGGCAAACAAAGATTGATTATGGGTTCAAAAACTCAAATCCGTACGTCAACATACTACAATTCCTCGAATCATTGTTCATAGAAGTTAGAATCATGAAAGACAGTAAGGCAGTAACCAAAATCTCCACTAGTAAGGCAATAACAAAATTCCAAGTTTGACAAAAATGAGAGTGTAGATGGTGAGTTTTTAACAAGGGATTGAATTATAAAATTTCCCTCTGCCTAGTAGCAAGAGCATAAAAGTATATACGCATATTTCTAAACAGATATCAAAACATAAAATATTGTATCTCTATTTATATTCTGTAGGAGAATTAAGAATAGAATGGCTACGGGCATTCTACACTGATCTCGTCGTTTCTTTAACATCTATAATATATATGCCATATCAAACCAGTCTCAAGTCGCTTAAATTACCCAACTGAATTCCTTGAACTTGTGTAAAAAATACGCATCGATGTTCCAATAGCATCAATATATTATGAAAATAGCTTATGCCTGATCTTCGAGACGCATTCTAGCTTAATATCCTGCTCAAAAAGAGTGCATCGCAATTCGCCGTCTTGATCATAAAAAATATGCCACTCTAGCATTCTATTCAAGGATGCGTCACAAATTATGTGTCATTCCTCTTGGACACGCCACAATCAAAGAACCAATCCTCGGGGATCCATTATTGGCCAGTCATCGAGAAAGCATAACAACTATCAAACATCTCCAATGACGCATCACATATACGCTGGCCTAATACCAATGCAAGCTACACTACGGGCGCTAGCTTTGAGCTAGCGCCAACCTCTAAAACGTCCTTAAGGACGTATTGTTATTCACGACGCAATCTCAAAGCTAGCGCCAACCTCTAAAGTTTCCTCGATGACCCATCACTATCCACTGTGGTAGCTCAAAGCTAGCGCCAGCTTCCATAAGCGTCCCAGACGACGCATCCTATCTACGACGTTAGCTTAAGGCCAGTGACAGCTTCTCTATGGCGTTAGATCAAGGATAGCGCCAGCATCTAATAAGCGTCATCGAGGATGCGTCTTGTGACTTCGGCGCTGGACTAAAGACGACGTCAGCTTTCCTATAGACGGTAGTTCTGAGCTAGCACAAAATCTCTGAGACATGTCATTAGGGTTGCGTCACTACTTTAGCACTGGCCTAGTGCCAGCGCCAGCCCTATATAGATTTTTAACAAGTCTTTTGACCAGTTTCTGAAAGTGATCCACAACTGGTTCTTAAGAACTTTCGCGCAATCTTGGTTTCGAACACTTCTAGATTTATGTCATGTTACTCCTAAGCTAGTACATAACCACTAAATTTACCAAGCTTGAAATTGATCATTCTAATTACTAATTCAGTGAGTTCTGCAATTTGCCTCACTGACTTAACAAGTTATTGACTTGACTTGAACTAATCAAAACAGTGGTGGTCCACGACTCCACTATATCTACGAGATATCAAATACAACACATGGAGGGATTCTCATTGGTGTATTGGTCTGGCGGTCTACAACAATCATGCGTTGTGGCAACACATCGACAAACAAGAAGGTAACAAGTAGTGGGATGGTTTCAAAGGAGTTGAGAACATGAGGAGTAGTGGTCATACAAGTCCTTCCTATTTTTTTGGGCATGACTCCACTAAAATCTCCACAATCATTTCTCCTTCACTTATTTTGTAACTTCTATCACTTACGAGAAATCAATAGGTTTCCTATCAAACTATAAATAGATGGCTTCATCTACTCGACATGTTATGAACCAAGAGGACAGAATTAGCGATCTATCCCAGATAATCCATTCTTAAACTATATACTACAATTACTTATTACAGTGAGATTTCTCAACCTTTTTTGCTTCCCTCCCCTAAGATCAACCCAATCTTCTCCACCTTTGTGATCGAAGCAGGACGTGAACGACCATTACTTGGTTTAGGCTCGTCATATTCGAGCTTGATCTCTCGAATCTACCTGAAAGTACAATTTTTAGTGCATTTTTTTTCACCCTAAAACAATTAGTGACCACAGCGGGAGATCAACCTCTCAATTACAAAAGCCCATTTTTCAGTCACTCAAAATGGTGGATCTTATGTCTGAAGTGGTTACAGCTCCTAATGTCAATTCTACTAACACTGGTGGTGGCAGTTCTGAAACTACTCATATTGCTACCAAACTCTCCTCGCACCAATGGTTCTAGTGACCCTACCGCCACACCTTCTCCTGGTGACACGACGGCTGAAAATTCTATGAATTTTCAAACGCCGCTCAACATTGTTGATTTGATGCACAGACATGAGGTTCTTGATAGAACGCTAATAGACATTGCTACCACTCAGAAATAGGTACTTGCTTGTCTCAAGACCCTAATGGAGCAACTCTCTCTGAAAGCTGCTAAAACACGCTCCTCATTTAACTCTCGGGGGTGAGTTTGAATTGAAAGGTGGGTGGCATGTTGGACCTCCGGCGCGAGCACAGTTGTTTCTGACCAGGAACAAGAACCTATTCGAATTTGGATTTTTTGAAGATTTCTGTGGAAGCTTCGGTGAATGATCATGACGATCCATGAGAGTGGGGGAATAATAATCTGCCGCCGAAAGAACCTCGTCAGTTCTAGGGGTGATGAGCCCACATTTTCTTCTATTTTCTCATCTACTATTTTGATTTCACCTGCGAGGCTGGCAAGCACGAAACCTCAAATGCTTCGTTCGTTAAAAATGGAGTATGAAAAAAGAATGGGATAATATATCGGCTCATGTACGCCCTAGGATAGCAAGTATACTCTATACTAAAGGGAGCCACACCCTACGGTGGACCTTAGCTCGGCTATAAGTCTCAAGTGATCTGCTAACGAAGTGGAATAGAAACTAAAGTCTCGCTCTTGTAGTAACTCTGGTTAACCATTTAAGAAGCCCAATTTTTATGATGAAAAGATGCTCATAGAACTACTTCTTCAACACGAGGGGAAAGAAATTCTAAAAATAAAGGCTTACTCGAGTCACATTCAGTATAATCTACTCATCAAAAGGAACTGGATTTTTTGTTATATACACAATTATGAGATCAACCTCCCTAGAAGTCTTCATATACACTGGCCTTTACAAGTCCGTCTGGCTTCTCCCATTCAAACGGACCGAGACTCCCCATGAGATGGATGAGAACATTTTTTTAGATACAAAATGATCCAGTATACTTAGGTAGGTTTGATCGGGGAAAGATGAAAGAAAAGGCTCGAGATGGATTTAGGAGTCTTTGTGCAATCCGTATGCGATGAGAGTCGCACGTACGGGATGGAAGAAATATCAATTGACCTTCTCATTCTCATAAACCACCTTATTTCTAAGCTTCCAAAGTTCAGCTCGCATTACCAGATTAGTCACAAGCTATAAATCATTTACCATTCTGCTCCTTTTCTTTGCCGCATCATAGGAGCTGGGCAAAAAAGACTCTCTCAGGCGAGTCGTCGGCCATCTAAAGCCTGGTCAGAAAGAAGAACCTATGAAATGCTCATCGTTGGGATATAGTCTAGCTCCTTTCCTCCCCATAAGAATAAGGGTGCTCGATGCGGCGCGTAGTACCTTCCGTCTCAATAAATTGGAAAAGGGCCTTTTGATCAATGCTATTGAAGGGCAACAATCAGTAAATCTTCATTAACTATCATGAAATTATCCATTTTTTGACGATATTCAACATCAACAAGCAACGGCTCCTACCGCGAAAGCCGTTGCTTGTGGAACTGTCTGGTGACCATGAGTTGGGAGTTGATTGCCTTAGCCGAATGAGTCAACAGGAAAATCCCTTGAACTGGATTCTGATCAAAGGAATTTTATTAATTTAACTGAAGAAAACTTGAGGAAAGAAAGTGGCTTGGGTAGCTCATCTAGTTACAGCAAATGACTGAAAATCCTTGTGTCAGTGGTTCAAATCCACTTCTAAGCAGCAGGAGAGACGAATTTCCTCAAGTTCCTGCAGGGTGGGAGCTAATTTTATAGCCATTCAACTAACAGACAACTCAGCAAGGCCCTGGAAAGAGACTCGACAGAATCGCGATAAGTAAGAATTCTCGTAGTTCTTGGGTGACTAGTTACCATCCACATTGAATGAATTAGGCAAGATAGAAAGATAAGATTGGTAAATAAATTTGTATCCCCCTTGAGTAGCAGTGAACTAGCAGTTCTAATCCACTGGATTGAGTCTTTTTGCTATCAACCTATACGGTTAGCAGCTGGTAGTTAAAGAGTCCCGAGAAGGCCGAATTCCAAAGGAAGGTCACCAAATGTTGTAGAAGGAATAGAATAACGCCGAAAAGGCTCCAGTGATTATACCTGACGTTTGTAGATAGTTCATAACCAAGCTCACTAATACCAGGAAAATGAATGCTTCCATCAACTCGAGCCTTTCGCTGATATACACCTTATTGCTTCTAGTCTTGAGTAAACTAACTATCTCTGTTTTTATGTGATTGCAACATCAAAAAGAAAGTCTGAATTTTCCATGGAAGTAAGCTCAAAATATTTGATCTTAGGAGCATTTCCCTATGGAATCTTATTGTTCGGGTACGACCGGACAATTACCGATATCAATAAATCTGACAATTATTTCTTATAATTTGGATTCTATCTTCTATAGGTAGCGGTCTAATTCCATAATGGAAAGTTGGCGTGGCGTAAAGTGAAGATTGGGGGAGTAAAGCAAAATCCCCTTTTGGGGTATTCCAAAGGTCTAACCTATGCAACGAAAAAGGGGCCCGAGACTTCATCAACACTAGAGGAGCGAGCATTTGGTTTACCAAATGGTTTAAAATAGTTCAATCTAACTTTATCCCTTTACAAAAATCCATCAAAACTTGACTAAGTATAGAATGAGAGATAAACCACTTAAGAACTCAACCATAACACTGTGAAGTAGTAGTGTATGAAGTTGGATTGGATATTATAGACCCCCCACGGTAGTGTGTTTGTTCCAAATTAGTGGATACTGCCAAAGGGAGTGGCAATGCCATACGCGAAAAGGAAGAGACCTCAACTCTAATGTACCTTCTTCATGAGTCCTTCAAATCTAAAACCTTAGGTACCTATATCTCTTGGGTCTCATATCCCCCTGTTTGAAAGAGATGATAGAGTAGGCCGTATTGATACCTCTTTCCGTAAGGCGATAATAGGCAAAAGTTAGTTTATCCATTCATTTAATGGAAGTTCGTGTAGTTTAATACTAGGGGCTTGGGCAATTCTTCTATTCCACCCCATGGTAGTGATTCTGCATTCGTCAAAAGAAGGGGATGAGCAGAGTTGGACCAGTCTATGTCCCCGATTCGGAAGACTTACCCTTTGGTTGCCCTGTCGTCTAGCTTGACAAGACTAAAAAACAGATGAGAACCCACAACTGCTAGAATAAAGAAGTGGCAACCACCTTCCCGGCGAAGCAGAAAACAAAGTCGCATAATTAGTAAGACTATCTCGGGCGACCTACAGGCCTAGACCTCTAGTTGCCTAGTAGAGTCATTTCATCCCGGATTTTGATCAATAAAGAATTCCTCAACCTCCTAAAAAAAACTCTAGTTCCATTAGCTGATCTGCGACTAAGGAGCCGAGATGTGATAGGAGGATTACTCAGAATGACTGGTAATACCACTTAAGGGAGGATAGACCGTCCACCTAGTACCACTACCTACTTCGACTAAGACTGAGCTTAATAGGAGCAAGAAACTTGGTGGCAACAACCAGAAAGAGATATTGTTTAGTCGTGAAAATGCCATGTCAGGTGCACCTATCGGAATGAGAACAAACCAATTCCCAAATCCACCTATCAGTAATCTTGAAACTGCAGGTTAAACTGTGCCTTGGATGCTTAATTAGTGAAACTCTAGCGGATGATCGTTAAACTTCGTTAGTTGGGCTAGTAACTAGTTATCGTCTGGAAAAAAGAGTTGGTCTAGTTACTGAATATGGATGGTCATTTCTTAGCCTTGTTAGTGGACCTAGATTACCTGGTAAACAAAGTACACCTTCAGATGGGTCAGGTCTGTCATAGCTATCATATCGGCTACTTACGAAGTACTTTTACCATCTCCTATCAGATATCGTATGTTAGCATCCACAATTTTGTGAATCCAATGAATCCCTCTCTCTTACGCTCGAGTCCCTCCGGGCCTCTCCACTCAGTCGAGTCTCTTTGAGCCTGGAATAATAGAGGATTTCAATTTGTAATCAATGAGCACGTCCCCTACAAATGTAAAAAAAAGACTTAGATAAAGTCAAATCGTCTCACGCATCAATGAGATGCATTCGTCATAGCTCTAGCATTACGACAAAATTGTGTCAAGAAAGGACCCAGTCGGATGACAGAAATCCTCAAAAAACGTTATTGTTCGGGATGCGAACAGCGTTATCACTTGACGAAGCAAACCAGGACCAACCTCACAATGGTCACTGATGCTGGGATGTCAAGGACTCAAAGAGACAATAAAGTTCATGTCATCACTGATCGTCCAATGCCGAGGAACCAACAATCTAATTTTGTCACTCGCGAAGATCTGGAGAGACTCCTACGAAACCATGGTAAGAAAGACTCGCCCTCACTTCATCAGCACCATCCTCCTTACTCTCCTGAAGTTCAGAGAATCCCACTACCAAGAGGTTACTTTTTTCCAACTTTCTCGTTGTACGATGGAACTGGGAATGCTTGCAAACATGTCTCTCGATCCTTAGAATCGCTCGGGAACATGAATATAATCATGTGTTACGTCTCAAAGAATTTTTAAATTCCCTCACTAGGAGAGACTACACATGGTACAAAAACATCGCGCCCAACAGTATTTCCAGTTGGGGAGAAATGATCAATGTTTTCTACAAAAAATACTTCTTTGTCTCCGAACAAGTCACTTTGTCAGATCTAGGAAGGATGTTTCAAAGGAATAACGAGCACCCCAATGATTACGTGAAAAGATTCAGAATTCAAGCTCTTGATTGCCACGATCCAAATGTGACGGAGCTTCAATTGGTGAAATTCTGCATCAACGGTATGATCCCTGTTTATCAGGTTCTTTTAAGAAATTTACGCTTTCAAACCTTCTCTGAGTTACATGAAGCCGCCAAGAGGTCGTCGGCGACAAATGCTCCTGCCCTACTAAAGAGTACAAAACCTGTAAGGAAGGAAGGCCGTGGAGACAATAGAGTAAACCGACGACTAGTCAACAAGCAGTATACCATCCAGTCACCAGTTGATGTTATCAATAACGAGGAATCCAAGAGGAAGGCTCCATCTCAACCAGAGCCACTGATAAAGCACGTTTCTTTAAATCCAGCCTCGACTCTAGCGCCATCCCAAAGATTGACGCTATCTCAAAACACGGACAAAGCTCCACGACAATAACAACAACAACCGCAGCGACAAGAAAAGCAAGATGAGAAGTCTAGTGTAATCTTCCCATATTTTCCCGTTCCAATGGAAGAAGGGCTTGAACTACTCGAAGCTTGGATAAGAGATAACGCCATCTAGTTACCATCTAAATGACGACTGCCTACTGCCTAGCAGATGACTGATCTGTAATACTGCCATTATCATCGGTATATCAATCATCCAACCAATGAATGTAATAATTTGAAGCACATTTTCAAAGAAAAGATAAAGTCGGGTGAATTAAAATTAGAAGATGAATAAGTCCACAAGAATCCCCTTCCTATCAGAAACTTCACTCTCTCTGGGAATCGATCAATCAGACAGCTCAATCTCTGATAGAACACATGTGCGAGCTTCGCTACCTTTCTAAGTATAACGCAAAGATATCTTTGCTGCCCTGAGTCATGTTGGGACTGGAAAGCGCCTACTCTTTACAGAAGATACTCATGCTCGATTCAAGCCTCCCCTGGAGGACCGTCGACACGAACAATGAGAAATATGGCTGGGGACTCCTCACAACCGCCAGCTCGGAGAAAAAAGTTTAAAAGAATATTGAATATTGATGCCAGCATGGATACCAATGTTATCACGATTAGCACCCTCAGAGCCACAGGTATCCTTCGGCAAGAAACTCTCCTTCCTCAGACCATGATTAAAAATCCTGAAGGGAAACTCAAAGAGACTTGTGGATACGTTACCTCAAAGATAAGGATAAGAGATACTGAAGCAGACATGAAATTCTACACTGTTAAGGAGGACCCATACTACGACATGATTCTGGAACAAGGGTGAATTCTCAAAAAAGAGGTTATCTCCTTATCATCGTCAAAACTTGGGGACTCAGTCCGGACTTTGAAACTCGATCAAGTAAGTCTTGCTCCTCAAAATACTTTGAAATTAGTCACCATATGCGTTATCAAAAACCAGGAACTCTGTCTAGAGGACAACCCTGTCACGACCAGGCGATGTGAATGAGAAGCTGATCTATTTCAATATTTTATAAAGTGGTTAAGTATTGCTTTTACTGAAAATGGGAAGACTCATAATTCGATCACGGGTCAAGCTACTCCTGATCACGAGAAGAGACGTCACCAACAACTCCTGGCCTTCAAAAAAAAACTATTCAGATGAGGAGCTAAAGTCTGGACCTTTTTGAATAGGAGACATAGTTCTAAAAATTACTAAGAGTGCACAACACTTTGCATTGGTTCCTCTAGCTATTGAAGAAGAACCTTACATAATCACTGAGACTATGTTAAGTGGTTACTAAAAGCTCATAAGCACTGACAAGCCAAAAGGGGTAGTAATACACGGCAAGTGGCTCAAAGCTTACAAAGCCTAAATCCTTGTTATTATTATTTTAAATAACCTTTTCTTATGCAATGTTTGTAATTCCTCAAAAATGATTGTAATAATTTTGCATTTATAAGGATTTTAAGTTCACCAATCAAGTCAAGTTTCATTATCGATTCAAAAAAAAAAACGATCTTCTCAAGTAACTTGTCAAACTTATCTACCCAAAATCCAAAAGAAAACCATAAATATATTTCATAAAATTATAAATCTAGAAGAAATCATTGAAGAATGGATCAATCCCTTCAGAGTACCCCTTTTCTGTTCTTCCAAGAACTTCAGTTGCAAGCTTCAACTCCTGGGAAAGCCTTTCAACCTCTCATCTAGCCTTGGTCACCGCCTCCAAACTAGAAAATTCACCTACTTCAGCAAGATACTCTCGTATAACTCATAGATGACGACGGACCCATGTGACATCAAGACCAGAGCTCTTAGCTTCATTTACAACTTCCTCCCATTCCTTGAAGATTACTCCATAGGTTTCATTCCGGGAAGAGAGATCATTTCATGGATGGTTGGAAGCAAGCTAGAAACGTCCCGTTCTAAGGCTCTATAATTCCTGGAATTATCTACGGAGAGGTGACTTAAATTCTTCCATATCTTATCATACAACTTAGCATAAATAGATGGAACAGTGAATCCCCCATTAGATGAGTACCCAGGAAGAGTTCTACTGAAGCGGAAATCAACATTAATGCCTGCATTAGGATATTCAACTGGCACACTCTTTGTTATGTTACCATTCTGTACATCAACGTCAGTGGAAGCACCGTCCTCAACAAGTATACAAGCAGGAGTCCTCCTATGATTTTTATTATGGAAGAAGATATCATCTGCACCGCCATCAACGATAACTCTCGTTCCTTCATGATGTTTTATTTTACTTATCTTCTACTTCACTAATAAATAATATAGTAGTAAATAAGATTTGTTCCCACGAGGAGCGAGGTGTTTCAGTTGTCAAATGTCACAGAGGTTTTTTTTTTTTAGATTTATAATAATTAAATAAACGATTAAAAATTAATTGGGTTGCAAGCAATTGAGAGAAATATGATCGAGGAATCCTTCTTCGTTACTAAACAATCATTAAATTAGTACATTGATCTATTCTTCATTAATCACAAATTATCACCGACCGTAGAATAACAGCTAGATCAATGTTATCCCCTAAATTCCTTATATCACTGGATACGGAAGTTCTCGACTACCAAATTCTATTCGTCTAATCCACCTAGTAGTAGATCACTCAGGGTGTAATTTGTTCGAATGCTTTATATTTTGTAAATTTATAGGTTAATCCTAGCAGTTAGACTCTTAGATCACGGTTCACTTACTAGTGTTATTTATGCACACAATTGCTCTACAGAATCCCTTTGCAAGGTCTTGTGTTCTTTACTTGTGTAGGAGTTATTCGACTATTACACTTATCTCCTAACTCGTTACTAGAATTAGATTAATTGACAAATCAATTCAGTTGGCCACCTAATTTATCAATCAAGCTTGAACGTTCTTTTTAGTATAAACAAATGAAAATCATGTGAACAAATCAAAATATATTTTTATACTAAATCATGTATTAGAACTTAGAATTCGTCCTCAATCAATAAGAAGTTTAGCTACTCATGGATGCAGTAAAATCTTTGGTATAGATATAATAAAGTAGAAAAGAAATAGTTACGGTGATGAAAACGCTCAAAAACCCTAGCTTTTTCTTCTTGTATTCTTCTTTCCAAAAGCTTGATAATAGAATAGATATTTCCAAAATAATTAGAAGAGTCTCTGAAATAGGTATCCCAAGTTGTAGAAACTCCCGTGTTCGAATCCAGGTCGAGATAGGTTTCCAAAATACCAAAATATGTCAAATTATTTAATGGGATCATAAATAGAACTAGAGTCGAGCCCATTAACTTCACGGAACATTTAGTTTCAGGCGCGATGTGTCTGACCCATCGAGAAGAAAATTTTCTTCTGAGTTTTAATCTTTATGCTTCTTTTCCTCGATGGCATTAACCCATCGAGAAAATAGTTTTCTCCTGACTTTTACGTTTTGGCGGACAATTCCTCCATGACATTAATCCATCGAGAAAATATTTCTCTTCTGGATTTTTATAAAACTCGAGTTTACACACCTTCCATATTCCTCGTGAACTCTGTTTCCTATTTGAACCCAAACTGCTATGAATCCAGCCATCGACTCGAACCCTAGAACCCATTCTCGACCTTCATCTTGTTACAGTTCCGAACTACTACATCTTCAATTGTACGGTAACAACACCAAAACCCCACCATTAATGTTCTTCATTAACTAATACTATCATCACTAGCATCTCTCTGCCGTCACAGCCAATCATCACCAACCCATATATTCGAGCTTCTCTGCTCAACTAACCTCTAAAACAAAAGTCATTCGAACCCATTACCATTGATCACCGACACTACAAAAAAATGGGTCTAAGCGACTACTCGTTTTAAGTCGCTTAAAGCCCCTTTGAAGTTGCTATAACCATTATAGCGACTAAAAGTGGCACTCGCTCCGTTGGTTGCCCAAAGCCATGTATCTCAAAGCCTTGAGCGACCATGCAATCGCTCTAGTAATAAACCAACTAACCTTAAGCGAGTACTTTCCTCATTGCTTAACATTTAGACCAACTAACATGGAGCAAGTAAAATTGTGATCGCTTAACATCTAGACCAACCAATATAACAAGTAAAATATCAATCGTTTCAGATACGCCAATCATTCTAAAGCAAGTAAACTACTTAGTTGATAGATACATGGAGCAACTCTTTCTGAAATTGCTTGGTTAAAGTTTTAAGCGATCAAATAATTTTTCTCGCTAAAAGTGATTTCTGATTTTGATTGGCCTGAAGTTGGTTGCTCAAGCTTTTGAGGTACAAAATTTTTTACTCTCTAGAAGCAACTTATGACTTAGGGGCTATTAAACTATCTAGTTGGAAGATACATGGAACAACTTAACCTGATGTTACTTGGTTAAAATTTTAAACGATCAAATGATTTTGCTTGCTACAAGCGATTTTTGGTTTTGATTGTCCTGAAGTTGGTTGCTTAAACTTTTAAGGTATCAAAGTTTTTACTCAAGTTGATCGTTTAAATTTTTAAGCTTCCAAATTATTTTAGAATTCAGATTTTAATTGGCTTAAAGTTGGTTGCTGGAGTATTTAAGCTACTCATTTTTTTTTCTCATTTGATTTAATAATAATCCGAAAATCTAATTATAATTAAAAAAAGTTATAACTAAGATTATATAATTAAAATGAAAACATCTAAGTAAGATTAGATAATTAAAAATATATTTCATTTGAGTACCCCACCAAAAAGCATAACCTTTTAACAATACTGTTTCATACACATCCCGACAAGAACCAAAATACATACAAAATTAATAGTACTTGTATCATCTTAATGTCTAGTTTCATTTCCCAAAAGAACAAGAAGGTTGACAACCAATCTTCTTCAAAGCCTCATTCAAATACTCTGACATTAAGTTCTCTCCCTTGAAGCTTTGAGTTGAGCAGAATAGTGTACCTGAAACAATAATAAACTTTAAATACAAAAGTAAAGTATAGTACTACATCAAATGTAAATGACAAACTATATATCCAGAAATCAAGGAACATAATGTATACCCAGGAATCAAAGTGTACCTAGGCATCAAAGAGCACAAGTATAACTACACAATCTCAAAATACTATTAAAACAAAAGGTAATGGGTTAATATGAAGTAAAGAAGACTTACAAAGATTTTGCAAATACTGAGCAAGAAGCTATAGCACCAGACAAGATGGCATCTGAAAATGAGATCTATGTGTTCCAATATGTGTTAAGATCATGTTTACGAACAGAAAACAGAAGTTCTCTCCTGCATTTCCCTGTTTCAATAGTCAGTTGGCAAAAAAAATAAACACACAACATGCATCCTAATCCTATTCATGATGATGTAAGAAGCAGACAAATTTTTTTTGGATAAAGATGCAGTAATATGTTTAACCCACATGCATACCAGGCCATCGATCCATTGTAAGAATATCACTGCTTTTTTCATTGATCTCTCAACCTGCAAAAGACAACCACCAAATGATACTTATTAGATACTCAAACAACAAGTCGGAAATGCAAAGGAAAAACCATAGATGCATACAACATGCATCCTAATCCTAATGCATGATGCCTAACTCAAGACCTTTATGTACCTAAAATAAGCATAATGAACACAAATATCAGAAAAAAAAAAGAAAAAAAAAACTACCGGATTAATATCAAACAAGTAAGAACACAACACTCAATTATTTTTCATCCATAATCCCAACCCACTACTAACTAAAACAATTCAAACAAAATACCCATATCGTTCAACTATATAGTAGTGCCAAGCAAGTGACAATCAACAAGAACACATATGCCAATAAACACTCATACCAATCAGAACATAAAACCAATTCAAACAAAATTACTCTGGCTGCCTTCAAATCCTGATGAATAGAATCACCTTATTAACTTCCAAGAGAACAACCACATCTCTTTCACACAGTTTTATTACTCCTTGCAAAGAAGATCTGGACAAAAAAACATAAACAAACAAACACAAAATCGAAAGCACAAAAACAAAAACAAACATAACACAGGTAAAAACCCCAGGGTTATTGAGAACCAATGGATTAACTTCAGAAAAATTAGGGGTTTTTTAGGCGAAATAGAATCAAAAGTTTCGAATCAGTAAATTGATAGTGAGAGACTCAGAATTTTATAAGAATGATCGGCAAGTACATATTAATTCCATACATTACGACGAACGAGACCAAAGAAATCATCACTGTCTCAATTTTTCTTTTCTAATTTCGAAATCTTGATAATAATCAAAGTTACAGAAATTGAACGAAAACAAATCAAAGATGTACGATCTCTTTTCTGTTCTTAAGCGAAATAGAACTTTCAGCAAAAGGTTTAGTGAAGAGATTATTTATTTTAGGGTAGCTGTATTCATCTCAATGGCACAGATGTTTATAGCCATAGAGGTAAACTTTAGCCCCATTTTCTACTCATCAAAAATCCTGATTAGTTATTAATTAATCAAAAACATAAACAAGGAGATTGAGGTTTGTTCATAATACCGAAATATTAAACAAATGAAAAACAAAAACAAGATTTTACATACATACAGAGATGTGCAGATTGGAGAACAGAGACGATGAGAAGAGGGATCCCTGACTCGGCGGTGATGGTGGTGATGCTGCAGTCGAAAAGCAAATGTCGAAAATGGAACCCTAGTTTTCTCCTAAGGCGGCTCAAATTGGGAGTGAGATAAAAACAAATGTCGAAAATGAAAGAGAAAATTTTATTTAGGGTTTTGATAAAAAAAATAAATAACGGTGGTGATGGTGCCTCATATGGATCATGTAAATATTTTGATGATCCAGATTCGTTGTTGGATGGTCATACGGATTGTGTGTTAGTTACCATTTTGTGTTAGTTACTATTTTGTGTTAGTTACCATCTTACTGAAACGAAAATTTGAAAGATGGATAACGGATTTCGAATGTCGGAAACGGATATTTCTATAGTAACCCAGCGAATTTTGGAAATTATGATTCATCAAAAATATTTGTTTGTTTTTTTTGTAATTAGGGTTCTTAATTTGTCATTTGTTTATAAGTTATGATTTGATGAATAGGGTTGAACCCCAACAGATGTTCAATTAAAAGGACCCAATTTTACGTGTCCGATAAGTTTAACGAGTTAGGGAAGAGGTTACTAAGGATAATAAGGTGTACATGAACCCTGAACCCTGAACCCCGAACCATGAACCTCAAACCCTAAACCCCGAACCATCAACCTGTCATGTTCGTCTTGTACACCTTATTATAATTAGTAACCTCTTCCCCAACTCGTTAAACTTATCAGACACGCAAAATGGGATGTCTCATGTATGCAAAAACTTAAGAGTAGCAACAGTAACTCTAAACTACGAGACATAAAGCTCTGCGTCCCAAACCCTTTCAATTGGGATGATCATATATTTTTTGTTATTAGGTAAAGCTTAACTTTATACAATAAATTAAGCTACATCTCAATTCCTTTTAATTGAACATTTGTTGGGGTTCAACCCAATTCATCAAATCATAACTTATAAACAAATGACAAACTAATAACCCTAATTACAAAAAAAAAAATAAAAAAAAAATTGATGAATACAATTTCCAAAATTTGTTACGTTACGGTAGAAATATCCATTTTCGACGTTACGATAGTAATATTCATATTACTCGACTATTCCGATCAATCAATTCACTCAATTTTTTATCGAACCGACTTGAATACACTCTATTTTGATCGATCTTACTCAAAATATATCAATTTTCATCAATTTCACTCGATTTCACTTAGATTTATTGAATTTTATTCAATCCCAATCAAACTTATTCATTTTTTTTATCGATCTAACAAATCTAACGATATCAAATTATGATATCATCAATCTCACTAAAATTCACTCAATTATTTAACCGACTTGAATACACTCAATTTTGTTCGATCTTACTCAAATTATATCAATTTTCATCAATTTCACTCGATTTCACTTAGATTTATTGAATTTTATTCCTTCTCAATCAAACTTATTCATTTTTCTTGTTAGGATTTCAGTTTTTACTGTTTGGTGTGTCAGATATGTGTACACTAGGAGGAATGATGGAGTTCTTTTATTCTGAAGCACCTGAAAGTATGAGAAGTATGTGTACAACTTTGGATTGGTGTTCTACTTTAATGGGATACTTCATTAGCTCTATACTTGTTTCCATTACTAACTCGGTGAGTCGACACGCTGGTAATGAGTGGTTGGGTGGAAGTAACTTGGATGAGAACTGGTTAGATCTTTTTTATACTGTTTTTTGTGTTCTCAATTTTCTGAATTTGCTCAATTATATGTATTGGGATAAAAGGAGAATTATACCATGTTTTTTTTATCCAAAGGCCAGTTTTAGCCATAGTGTTACTAAATCGAGTGAAATCTCACTTCATTTCATCCAATTTTCATTTTGAATTCATTTATTTTTGTTATATTTCACTTGATTTCACTCAGATTTATTGAATTTTATTCAATCTCAATCAAACTCAATCAATTTCATCAATTTCACTCGATTTTATCGTTGCTTTTTTCAGTTATCTATTGTTCTAACCGAATGTCTATTGATTTTATTCAATTTTATTAGTTATCTATCAATTTTTATCCAGTTTAATTGGTCGAAATAATTTGAGTGAAATTGAGTAATATTGAAAATAAAGAGCAAAATTGAACGAGACTGACTAATTTTAAGTGAAATTGAGTGACACAAGTGAACACATTAAACGAAATTTAGTGCATTCAACTAAAATCAAGTTTGATTGAAGGATACTAAATAAGATTAAGCAATACTGAGCAAGACTGATGAATATTACATGGAATCAGACGAGGTCAATCATGATATAGTTCGAACTCAACGATTAATCTTCGATTATTTTGAATTCAGTAATTTTTGTTCTATTTCATTAAAAATCACTAAATGTTTCATCAATCTCACTTGAGTTCATCCAATTTTCATTTTGAATTCATTCATTTTTGTTATATTTCACTAGAAAATACTCAATGTTTCATCAATGTCACTTGAGTTCATTCATTTTTCATCAATCTCACTAGAAATCACTCAATAGACATTGATGAAACATTGAGTGATTTATAGTGCAGTAAAACAAAATCGACTGAATTCAAAATAGATCGAACTCATAAACATCATCGAACAAGGGGTTCATTGCCTTTTCACATGATCCTAAACCCTACCAATAGACATCCAAATGTTGATAAATCTAATAATTTTAAAAAGTTTTATGCAAATCGAACAAGGGGTTTTAACCATCTTCGACAATTTTGTGAACTAAGTTTAGGGGTTAAGTTATGACAATGTAATCCATTTACGATTAGTCGAAATATCTATATCGAAACTCTAAATCTATTAATGAACCTTCAAATATGCTTTATTTTATATCTAATTGACCAAAATGTATATCGGAGGTCAATATCTTCATTGGAACTCCAAACTTACAGATGTTCGTTATATTATCATAAACGACCTTTAAAATAAGTCGAAATCCTTGCTGAAACTTTTAAAATACCACCTCCTGTCATATTTAGATTAATGACCTCTTCCACTAAGTTGGAATCTTCAATAAAATTACGGATGTTCATCATATTATCCTTAATGACCTCTTCGTCTAAATCAAAATCTTCCCCAGAATCCCCTACCTACCGATGTTTGTCATGTTATCCTTACTGACCTCTTATCCAAATTAAGAATCTCCAACGGAATTTATAATCTACTGTCATTAGACTTCAAAACTTTGTCTAGTGGAAATTCAATGATAATTATCAAATTAATTTCTTATTTTTCTGATTTATTTTTATATATTCAAAATCAAAATTTATATATAATCGAAGGTCTATTAAAATATCTAAAATCATTATTCTTTGGATTTTTCTCTGGTTATTAATTATTTTTTTCTTCCATAAATACATATTGCTTGATATTAAAATATACAAATATTTTACTAATTAAAATATTTATAATATTTAGATAAAAATAATCAAAAAATAATCAAAAAAGGGTATTATAATCAAGTATAATCCTACTAAAATGGACGGATACGATTCTTTTCCAATGAATCACACGGATCACAATCTGTATGACTAGATAGAACTAGATACCAAGCATTGATGGATTTTGATCACACGGTCTATCTTTCACCCTCAAATTTTGACCAACAAAAACACATTTTCTCTCACAGATTACAGAAATTCTTTCACTTCCCCCCTTCTCGCTACTTCCCCTCCCAATTTATCTCTCTATCACTACGAAGAACAAATGGATTTTGCCGGTTGAGATACGAAGTAAAGAAATAGTAGAGAACTCAGGTGAGAGTGGATGGTTTTGGTTGATCCGAGATTACATGAAGAGTTGGGTTGATGTGAGGTGAAGATTCAGTTGTGATTTGATTTCTGTAGAAGATGGCAGTCGAGTTTAAGGAGAAGATTAAAGAAATGTTGTCGTGGGTTGGATGGTTGATATTAAGAAGATCATGGAAGAGTTGATGGGTTTGGTTGAAGTAAGAAGAGGTGGAAGGGAAAGATCGTAAAGGGGGGTTTCGAATCTGTATTGAGTTGACAACGAAGATGAGAAGAAGAGATTTGGTGGTACTGTTGCCTGTAACAGGGAGAAGAAATGGCAGAGAGATAAATCATTGAGGTGAATCTCGTAAATTGATAGATGGGTATATGTTGATGTTACTATTGAAGTGAGAAGACCGAAATTCAGAGAAGATTTGAACTTGGATGGAAAACAGAAGAGAAGTCAGGATGGAGTCTAATGGGTATGTTTGAGACGCGCAAAAGAGAGAAGGATGGGTTGTTTGGACCTGAATTTGGACGGAAAGAACTTGTGTTGTTTCCAATTGTTGAAGTGGTTCGATTATGTGCATGAATATACCGAGAAGAGCAAGGAAAAGAGGTGATGTTGATGGTGGCCGGAATCAATGATGATTGTTTGAATGATATGGAAATGGGTTTGTAATGTTTGTGAATGGATAATTGCATTGCTACGAATTACGCAGGGAAGGAGTTGAGAATTTGATGGGAATAACAAACAAGTCATGTTGGATTTGCTATCAGAAATGTACACTACGTGCTTGATAAATTGCCACAAAGAGTGACTGTGAGTTAAGTGCGGTTGAAACTGACAGTTTTATTTGGTTCATTAATTCTCTTCGTGGGATCGTTTTGGACTGTGTCTTTTTTTGGCTATGGGTATATGGACTTAACCAATAACACTAGATGTCGAATGTTTAAAATCTCTGTTAATTTGTCAATTGATTTCAAGAAATGGCTAAATCTTAGTGGTTTCTTTGTTAAGTAGAGATTTAGGAACTTTCTAGTTATTAATTTCTAGTACCACTACTACTAATGATTATTGAGTTATCTCCTTCTTTAAACTTTTAACAGAGATTTCTAATGGTATTGTTGTTTAGTGATGGGTTTGTCTATTCTGTTTCTTTGGGTATTTTCTTGTGTGCATACGTTTTAATGAATTTTGTCTTAGAATGGTAACCCTTTTTATTTGGTTTAAACAAAGTTTAAACAAACAAACAAATGGCATGACCTGGTTGATAGCATTTTTATTTATCTTGGTCAATTGAAGTTTTTTTCGCTATTACCTCGTATTGTTTCAACTTTAAACTCGATCAGAGAAACATAGCTAATGAATGACGAATCCGAAGCGAAAATGACCTTAAAAAAACTCGATCAAAGAACTCTGCATTTGCCTATGCTTGATCCTATTTTTGAACATTTTGAAATCCTCAATTTCAAGTGACTGCATAAACGAGTCAATGAACAACAGGGGGGGCACAATTTATGCTTATGCTCCATACAAAAGTAGTCGTAATTAAAACCACGATTCACGAATAACCTCCTTTAATTTTGTTGGTTTTGCTCCATACAAGAGCTGTCAGTGTTCAATTTATAGAAGTCATTCATGGGTTACGTCCAGGGAACAAAACTTCGAAAAAAAGTTGTATTAAAAGATAAAATAGAATCAATAAACACAGCGAAAAAAAAAAGTTATAACCAAATTATAGTCAATTTAGTCGACTCATGTTTTTTTTTCCTTCAATTTGTGAATCCAAACATTTGCTCATAGTGAATGAAAACAATGACAATCCTAATAAGATTGTTAGATAAATATTAATTAAGTTCTCAAATGTACTTTAAAAAACTGATTTCTTTTGAAATGATCATAGCGGCTTAAACTTGGTTGCTGGGAGAGATTTTACCAAATAATTCATTTTTTAACATGTGGTGGTGGCTTAAACTTAGTTGCTGAGAGAGGTTTGAGCAACCAATTCATTTTCTGTTGCTACGAGTCTGTGCCTCAAAGTGAATAGCTACATGATCACTTTTTTAGATGCTATAAGTTACTTGAAAAACGGATCTAGCAATTAAACATATTTGGTCGTGGCTCAAACTTAGTTGCTGAGAGAGGTTTGAGCAACCAATTTATTTTGTTGTTGCTACGAGTCGGTGCCTCAAAGTGAATAGCTACATGATCAACTTTTAGCTGCTATAAATTACTTGAAAAACAGATCTAGCAATTAAACATATTTGGTTGTGGCTCAAACTTAGTTGCTGAGAGATGTTTGAGCAACCAATTTATTTTGTTGTTGCTACGAGTCGGTGCCTCAAAGTGAATAGCTACATGATCATTATTTTAGTTGCTATAAATTACTTGAACAAAAGATCTAGCGATTAAGTGTATTTTTTCGTTGCTAAATAATAGTGGACACATGTTTATTGCCGCCAAAAATTTTGGAAGTTGCAATTTTAGACGCTTAAACTATTTAAGCGACTAAATTTCCGAGCTCTTGCTAAGATTTTAGACGCTTAAAATAGTTTTCTTGTAGTGCGATCACCATTTTATTGAGCTATCAATGCGCCACAGATTCCATGACTCGAGCTCAATAGAAACCAGCCTCCACAGACTTTTCCGACCCATTCAACATCCACCATTGCTCTTCTCTTCTTCTTCACTCTGTTCATCTCGCCACTGCAAAATCATTCATCACTAGCAGCAACCCACAGGTCGAGTAATCTCCTTGAGATCCTCACTGACTTTCTCGAATCATCAGACAAACTTGTATCAGTGGTAGCATCTACTATCGAGCTCATGTCAATCACAGCATCATTGAATCATTGGCATCTCGAGCTCAATCGAGTTCTTCTCCGATTCTTTCTGTTTTCGCTGCAATCTCATTTAGTTCTTCTCGGCCATGTTAATCACAATCAAACCCTAATTTCAGTTTTAATCATCATCATCGACTGCAACTCCATTCAACCACCGATATCAATTATATTCCATCATTGATTCTTCTCGTCACTGTCATGAAACCCAGCAACAACTACCACTAACCCATTCGAACCCTAACTGAAATTTCAGTTTGGTCGGAAACCAAAAGTGAGTTTCATCTCACTGTAAATTTAAAAGGGATGATGAATGTGCCCATAGCAAATGGGATGGCGCGTTTAATATTTTCTAAAATATTGGCAGCCTCCTAGTAAAACAGGTGGTGTTCTTAACAAGATTCAAATGGTGGAAGCCCTCAGTAATTCAGGCGGTGCCTTATAAATTTTGTGCTTCGACAACTTTCATAACTTTAACTTGCTTCAAACACCTGTAACTTTCTCATACGGAGTCGGAATGACTGCATTCTTTCGTTGTTGGCTTTGTGTCTCCGTACGAAATGATGGGTAGAAATTCTGGGTTTGGTCGATTTACACCTGGTCTTTGACCTTTCTTCCTTTGTAGCACTTCTTTTATCGCACAATTAAGTATCAATTCACTCTTCTTGAATGATTCCACCTAATAAAAGATAAATAAACAAAAACAAACGTAATAACAATAATTCTCAAGAAACTTAGCAAATACTAGCATGAAATAACAATCAAATATAGAGAAAATATGCACTTATCACTTCACTCGTAAGTGCATCTCTCTGATTTCGGTCATTCTCTCCCTAAAAGTAGAGAGGATACATGCATATTAGGTCAGAGCATATTAAACATAAATTTTTTGAGTATGAACCATAAAACTTACTATACATACTCATAAATATCATATACATTCATTACACAATGGTATTTGAAGAATTATTTGAATTTGAGCTATTACAAAATGTTTCACAAAAAAACGCATCAGAGGTAATTTACACTGCCTCCTAGAAACGCTGAAGTTGGCGACGATTGGTAAAGAATCTGAGCATGAGTCTTATGTCAAAAGTTTTGTATGAATGTCTAATACATAATATTGAAATGGCGCATTAATCGGATAGACAAGATAACAGTTATAGCCAAAAGGGTGAGCGGTGTCGGGTATGAAAATTGTCATAATTTTCCTGGATACTTCCTGAATTTTACTTTTGGGTCGTTTTGACGCTCCAAACAAGTTCAAAACCTGGATTTTCCTTGAAACGACTTAAGAAATTGTTTTCTAATAAATATAGAGGGGTCAATCATCAAAAACAGAGGTCGTATGAAGATTCTATAGCGTTTTTTCCAATCATTATACTTCAGAAATTTTCTAATAACGAAAATCTATAAATACTTTACAAATTCGAGCACAATTATGCTTGTATGAGAAATTCGAAAAGTTAACATGGTCTATTATGGTCATAAAGAGAGGAAATTTTACTTGAGATAGATCCAAGTTAGTAGAAGAATCCGACACTACTTCATCTCCATTGCTTACTTCGTCATCAACAATTTAGCAGATTCAGATTCTTCATAAATTTCTTTTGTGCAAGACACTTCTTCAAGCCCCTCACCCTCAGAATCGTTTTCATTCTCCATACTTGCGGTGTATCCCAAAGCCTCAGGAGCATCAATGGGTTCAACACAAGCATTTGTGCTCACATACTTCAACAAAACAATAAATCACATTATAATTCACGAAGTACCGAAGTATCAAGAACGACAAGTAAAAGACTCATATTACTACAGGGGAGAACCTTAATCCCATGAAGAATCATCTGTGTTCCTTGTCTTACAGACTGGGGACAGTCATCAGCGACAGGAGTAGCATCCACTCGAGGGCGCACAACACGTGCCTGCTGAAAGGAGTAAAACTAAGAATCATAATAGCCATATTTTGAGATTAAGAAGTTTAAAAAAAAAAGATTGTTACCTGCTGAGTCGCATCAATAATGAGTTTTCTCTTGACTTTATTTGATTTTTGCAAATTGGTTCCACAAGCTTTGTCACTCTTAGAAGGGACATCGTTAATCACCAATGGAAGTTCTGAGACGAATTTCCTGAAATGGCCTCTCTCTCTATTCCAGAATTGTGTATACATGGATGACACCCGAGGTTTCCCACCCGGAAAGAAGAAAGGGATGTTTATTCCCACAGCAAGACAGACATTCAAACTCTCCTTCAATTCTTTAACAGATGGAGCTTTAGCACGACCACGAGGTACTTCCTGGTCAAAACCCATCTGACAGGCCGCACGGTCAATATTGTATGCGTATACTGAATATCCTTCTGGGATGGAACTATTCATAAATGCTTTCTGTCCATAAGAAAAAACGTTAATTTTTCTCTTTGAACCTAACCAGAGAACCATCTCAACAGCTCCAATAAAAGTAGCTGGCGGAAGTATACGCTCGTGCTCAGAATCTCATGGCCTGAGGTTCACCTCACTCTGGAAATCTATCAAATCAACTAGATTTACAGAGGTAAATTTCTTTATATGCCAACGTCAGATTCTTGCATACTCAATATCTCCATTTGGATATGAACTCTCAGTTAGAAATACATATGTAGGGAAATGCTCCCATAACCGTGCTTGAAGAAATACAATATGGACACAAGAATCGATCATCATAAGCCCGTTAGAAGTTTTCATATCGTGAGACAATGAGTCTAAATGAGAACACAAAGAACCAAGAAATAATTTACCAATAGGGATATATTCACCATCAGCAAGTGCTACATCCAGGGGAACGACCGAGAGCTTCAATCTACCGACAGAGAACTCTTCAAACACATCTCTAGATAACCAGAGCATCGGAAATGATGGTCTTACCATTCCACCAATAATCAATCCACCTCACATAATATGCACCACATTGACCATTCACTTGAGCTCTTCTATCTTCCTCTCCAAAGTGGTGATCATTCGTTTCTTTTCAGAAGAATGTTCAACAAGGAGGATCCCTGCAATTGGGAGCTGTAGTAAACTAAAAATATCTTCCAAATTAATTGTTATCTTACCCTAGGCGCATACAACATAATGAGTTGGATCACACTAACAGGAAAAAAAATTTAAAAGGCATTTACATCCTTATTAATTCGTAAAGTTTCAGATATTCTGACAACATGAAGTATTCGAGCATCTCTCAAGACTTTAATCACTAAAGAATCGTTCAAAATTACCTTACACCAGCTTGCCTACTTTGTCATAGGAGTTTGGGGTGTTTTGAACTCAATAGAAGAAGCTATATAATCTCCTTTCTGCAAATAAAATCTTGGGACGGTCTCAAGAGCACCCTCTGAGTAGTGACAGGCTTCTCAGAGTTAGGGATAAAACAACCAACAAAACCAGGAGGTATGTTGATTTCTTCAGAAATATGTCTAAAGAATATATCACGGGTATGAGGTACACTTTCAAGAAATACTGTATCAGAAACTTCCCCTTTATTGTGACTAGAAGTCACACCAGCATCATTATCATGCTCGTTAGTCATCTGCGGTGGATTCAAGTTTTCTTACAAGAGAAAGACTATAGTATTGGATTTCTTATACTGCATGAAAAGACACAGCAAGAACTGAAAACCTAAATTACCTGGCTAAGTTTATCAAAAGAACTAGCGTATTTGAAAGATACTTCACCTCAAAAAAGAAAAAAACTTCCGGTGTAATACTTATGGTGTTACCAAGTATATAAATAGATATGTGTATGGAGAAAAACATGGAAGCAACACTCGTATAAAAAAAAAAAAAACCTACCTAACATCGACCACCAGTTGGTGGAGTTGTCGTTATTGAAGGGAGGTTGGTGTTGGCTTTGTCGATGTAATGTTGATGACGAAGAGAAAAGGGAGTAATAGTGATATCATGAGAAGAAGGAGCGGGAACTTTTTTATAGACACAAACTCTCATGTCCGAAAAAGAAGAGGACTTTCCTTATGCGTGCCAAACGAATGAGGCCGTGAATAGCCCATCCGAACTGCGTCCCTAGTTGCTCATAGCCATGCTCCCCCATGACCTCAACTGATAGTAGTCGCTCAAATAACGTGGCTGGATCAGAAGTTCAACTCAGACACACCTATTTTAGCTCACGAAGTAGCATTCCTGACAAGAACGTGGACATCTATTAATTTCATCCAAGGTTAATGCTAAGGGGCATATATCTCAATCTCATAGAAGCTAAGTACATCTTATTATACTCTTAAATGTTTTTATTATGCATATATAATTGTTATAAGCATATTGTCACCATCTAGTGCTTACTGTGCAACATTATTGTTCCTCACTAAGTAGGGACTTAATGTAGATAGTGAGTTTTTGACAAGGGATAGAATTATAAAATTGCCATCTGCCTAGTAGTAGGAGCATAAAAGTATACGCGCATATTTCCGTGCATATTTCTAAAATGATACCTAAACGTAAAATATTGTATCTCTACTTATATTCTGCAGGCGAATTAAGAATACACTCTCTACGAATGGCTACGGGTATTTTACACTGATCCCGTAGCTTATTTAACATCTACAATATTTATACCATATTGAATCAGTCTCAAGTCGCATAAATTCCGTAGCTGAATTCCTTGAACTTGTCTCGAATGCGCATCGATATTCCAATAACATCAATCTATTATGAAAATATCTAATGCCTGATCTTCAAGAACGCATTCTAGCTTAATATACTGCTCGCAAAGAGCGCATCTCAATTCGCCGTCCTGA
This sequence comes from Papaver californicum, assembly GCA_023531435.1. Taxonomy (NCBI): domain Eukaryota; kingdom Viridiplantae; phylum Streptophyta; class Magnoliopsida; order Ranunculales; family Papaveraceae; genus Papaver; species Papaver californicum. Next base: position 486,297 of record JAJJMC010004708.1, on the reverse strand, counting down.
TCATAAAAAATATGCCACTCTAACATTCTATTCAAGGATGCGTCATAAATTATGTGTCATTCCTCTTGGACACGTCACAATCAAACAACCAATCCTTGAGGACGCACTATGGCTTATTAGCCAGTCCTCAAGAAAGTAAACATCGATCAAAACGTCCCCAAGGACGCACCACACATGCGCTGGCCTAAAGCTAGGGCAAGCTACAGTATGGCGCTAGCTCAAAGCTAGCGCTATCCTTTAAAACGTCCTCAAGGACGCATTGCTATTCACGGTAGCACAAAGCTAGCACCAACCTCTAAAGCGTCCTCGAGAACGCATCACTATCCACGGCGCTAGCTCAAATCTAGCACAAGTTTCCCTAAGCGTCCTCAAGGATGCATCCTATCTGCGGCACTGGCTTAAGGACAACGTCAGCTTCTCTATTGAGCTTGCTCAAGGCTGGTGCCAGCCCCTAATAAGCGTCCTCGATGACGCGTTTGTGACTACGACGCTGGCCTACATCCAGGGCCAACTTTCCATACGCGTCCCTACTTCAGCACTGGCCTAGTGCCAGCGCCAACCCTATATGGCTATTCAACAAGCCTTTTGCCCAGTTTCTTAAAGTGCGCCACTACTGGTTCTTGGAAGCTTTCGTGCAATCTCGGCTTTGAACACTTCCAAATTTATGCCATGTTACTCCTAAGCTAGTACATGACCATTAAAATTACCAGACTTGACACTGATCAGTCTAATTACTAATCCATTGAGTTGTTCAATTTGTCTCACTAACTTAGCAAGTTATTGACTTGAATTGAATTGACCTAATCAAAACAGTGGTGGTCCGCGACTCCACTATTTATACGAGATATCAAATAGAACACATGGGGGGATTCTCATTGGGGTATTGGTCTGACGGTCTAGGTAATCGTACGTTGTGGCAACACATCCACGAACAAGAAGGTAACAAGTAGTGGGACCATTTTGAAGGAGTTGACAGCACGAGGAGTAGTGGTCATACAAGTCTTTCCTATTTTCTTGGACATGAATCAACTACAATCTCCACAATCGTTACTCCTCCACTTCTTCTGTAACTTCCACCACTTACAAGAAATCAGTGTATTTCCTAACAAACTATAAACAGATGGCTTCATCTACTCGATAGGTAACGAACCAAGAAGACAGAATCAGTGATCTATCCCAGAGATAATCCATTCTTAAACTACACACTACAATTACTCATCACTCCGAGATTTCTCAACCTTCTTTGCTTCCCTCCCCTAAGACCAACCCAATATTCTCTACCTATGTGATCGGAGCAGGACATAAACGGACATTACTTGGTTTAGGCTCGTCCTGATCGATCTTGATCTCTCGAACCTACCTGAAAGTACCATTTGCAGTAAATTTGTTTTCACCCTAAAACAGACAATTAAATTCAAACAAAACCCAAATTCAAGTTAACCCACCCACGAAAAAATTCAAAGAAATCATTACCTATTGTTGACAAAAAAAATCCACATAATCAATACATATTCCAAATCGATCTCACAAAACCCTAAGATTCACACAACATGAACAAACTGAGATTTTTTATTCTTGTTCTTTGTTTTGAAACATTTTGTTAACAAAAAATTAATGATAAAGAGAAATTAAAAATTATTAGAAACTCAGAAATCAATACATGTTATTGTCGGAGGTGTTGTTGAAAAAAACACTACTAAACAAAGAAGAACTGAAGAAATAAACACTAAAAGAAGAATAATAAGCTGGTTATTGTGGTGTTATAAGTGGTGGTGCCATGGTGGTGTTTGTGAGAGTGAGTAGGGTTGGTGTCTGTATACAGATGACAAGAAGAAGAACTGAAGAAGATGAAAAGAAGTGAAAAGAAAAAAATGTGGGCGAGTGAGTTTTTGAGAGAGTTAGATTTCTTTTAGGGATTCATATATCCAAATATATAGCTAAGATTAATTTCAATGTATGGATAGTATTCATCGGTGTTTCGGTATGGTTCGGTTGGTATTCAAAGTAGAACCTATTACCTATACCTATGATCAACGGTTACGATTTCCTGGAACTGTTAACTTATCCGTTAATCTCGGCTCGGCTCGGTTTGAGGACGGTTTTCCAATTTTGGTCTGGTTTGGCTGGTTTATCGGTTTTCTTGTGCATCCCATATAGTTATTATCTTTATGACATTAATATGTTAGTACTTATTAGTGCTTCTCATTTAATAAATTTTCATAATTTATCTTTTTTTATGTTTTATTTTATTTTATAAATGAAGGCCTTCAAAAGGGCTAAAGATATGCCTCAACAACTGCCCTGAGCCAAATTGGAGGAATATACCAAAACATGGTACCAGAGTTTGTTTTAGCTTATTGAGCTAAAGTATGAGCTACATAGTTACAAGAACGAGGTTGAAAAGAGAAATTATAAACAACTAGGAGCGAGGAATATAAGCAAATGTCTTTAAAAATAGTATCCGTCCTTTGATCCTCCTCAAACCTTCCAGCTGAAAATTGGTTGATCAAATTCTTTGCATCACTATTAATGATAACATGAGTAAGCTTCAGCTCCACAGCTTTCTTAAGAACATCCCAAATCGCCCTGGCTTTAGATTCCTTAGTTGACTCAACTTTAAAAGTCATTGATACACAAAAAAAATATTATTGGAGAAGCCCCTCATCACATACCATGCACCATTATCCATGGATATATCATCAAAGGCACCATTAGTATTGAAGTTTATCCATCCAAATGATGGTGGTGTGTGTGTGTGGGTGGGGTGGGTGGGTGGGGGGTGTCTATGATGATCTTTCTCAAGAGATCAGTTGACGCGGGGGGGGGGCTGATCCATTTGTCATGACTACTGACAGAAATACTAGTGGGGATTTGTAGGTTTGGTTTAGTAGACAGTAGCATGGCTATGGCTTTACTTGTGACAATAGAATGAATTATTATATCATTAAAAATCAAGTTATTTTTACTACTCTAAATAGACCATAAAATAATAGCAAACAAATTGTGTAAATTATCAGGTAATCTAGAAGTTGGATCAACAAGCCAAAAAGTCAACCACTCATGCAGAAAATTATCAAGAAAAACAGAAGTATTCACACAAAGAGTAGACAAGAACCAAACATGACTAACAAAAGGGCAAAGTACTAGAGCATTCATAACATATTAATGACTAGAAGAACATCTAGAACAATCAACAGAAGGCATAAGCATTCTAGTATAGATAACAGTCTTAGCCGGAAGGGCATTCTTGGATGCCTTCCAAATGAAAATCTGAATATGATGAGGAAATCTAAGTTTCCAAATGCACTTCCAAATTGACTACATGGGGAGGGTCTGAACCCTCTGAGTCCCAAATAGGCAGATTTAGAGGTAAATCTACCATTCTTTGAATGATCCCAAGTCCTCCTATCAAGAGTGCACAACTGGCTTAAGACAAAATGAGTATTTAATCTAGTTAAATTCCAAGTTCTGGTATCATGATTTATAAAGTAAGAAACTTTAACACTTGGATCTTGGGGTACCAAGGGGTTAGGTTTAGATGAACCCAAACCTGGTATCTATTTATCACAACAAGGATCAATGAATTTACCATCCCAACAGTCCAGGAAATAAAAGGTTTAATGAGTTCTTTTATAGTATGAAAACATCTCCAAGTCCAAGAACAATTACTATGACATTTAGAATTTAGAAAATCATTCTTAAGGAAATATTTAACTTTTAAAGTAATGAATAGAAGATAACTTGGGTTTTCAATAAGTTTCCAAGCATTTCTGGCAAGCATAGCCAAAATTTTTAATTCATATTTCCTAAAACCTAAACCACCTTCAGATTTAGGAGAACACAAAATATCCCAATCCAGTAATGCAATTTCCTATCTTTTGGATACAAGGTTTCATTTCACCAGAACTGACACAGATGGGAATCCATTTTCCTACAGAGATATTTGAGAATAGAAAAGCACACATCTGATATATAGGAATAGTCTGACCAATATGTTTTACCAGGGAAGTTCTAGCAGCCTATGATACCCGGAAGTGATTCTGGCATCCACTGACTGTGAAATTCCCATATGGGTTTCACATTAGAGGATTTAAAAGCAACGGGTGTTCCTATGTACTTCTCACCTAAATCACGAGTGCGTATATTCAAGATGCAACGCAATTGATTCATCAAGTAATCAGGAATTTTTTGACTAAATAAAATACCACATTTGTCACAATTTATTTCTTGGCCTAAAGCTAAACAATATATATGCAAATAGTCTTTTATGGTTTGAGAATCCTTAACAGTAGCCTTGGAGAATGAAAAAGAGTCACCGGCAAACAAAAGATGGTTAATGTTAAGGACATGATTGTAAATCTAATACCTTCAATGAGGTCTTTCCTAGTTAAAGAGTCAATGTAAGCAGAAAAAGCCTCAGAAATAATAATGTAGAGATAAGGAGATAGGAGATCTCCCTTTCTTAGGCCTCTTTATGGCTTAATGAGGCCAATTGGGACACCATTTAAAATGACAGAGTAAGACATAGTAGACAAACATTGAGTAATCAACCTGACCCAATGATCAGATAAACACATTTTAGTTAGTACTCTTACAAGAAAAGACCACTCCAATTTATCATAAGCCTTGGACATATCTAGCTTAATAGTTGTTATCCCTTCTTTTCCTTTATGATGATTAACATAATAAATAACCTCATTAGCAAGAAGAATGTTATCAGAAATACTTCTTTTGGGAACAAAAGTACTCTGATTCTGGGAAATCAGATTATCCATGAAAGCTTTTAATCTGTTAGACAGGTTTTAGGCAAGATTTTACAGATAAAATTATAGAGTCGAATTGGTCTATATTGAGAGACCAATTCAACTAAAGGAACCTTTTGGATCAGGGTTATATTAGTATGATTAAAATTTTACCAATGTTCCCTGTTCGGAAGCAAGTCTGTGTCATATCAACAACAGCTTTTCCCACAATATCTCAATGCTTCTGGTAAAAGAGACCAGTGAAGCCATCAGGGCCAGGGGCTTTTTTTCCCGTATTTGGAAAACAACATTTTTAATTTCCTCAACAGTAAGCTGAGTGTTAAGATGCTGATTATCCTCTATATAAAATTTGACAAGGAGATCTTATCCTTCCAGTATAGCTCTTCAAGATTATATAAATAATCCAATCTAGCTTTAAGACGAGTGATAAAGCTAGAGTCAGTAGGATTAGAGGTTTGGGTTTCAGCTAAATCATCTCTAGTGGTAGATATACTAGTTTAAATATTACCAAAGGAGGATTTATCCAATCTCTAAGGACTTTTTTAGTACACATGATCTTGACTCTTAACTTATAGGCTGGGGAGCCAATAACATTGACAGACTAAGAGTTTGCTATGATATCCATGCAGGTGGGATCTTTTATCCGCATGGCCATAAAATTCAAAGGTTTAAGCATGCGTATATCGTCAAAATTAAAATCAATATGCATGGGGCAATAATCAAACGAGTCTCTAGGAAAATTATTCACATAAAATTTAGGGAAAAGACATTCATCAGCTTGATTAATGAGGTATCTATCTAGTATTTAGTCTTTCAAGAATAAGATTAGGACCAGACTGCATATCAGACCACGTGAACCTAGGACTAGAAAAAACACGATCATAGAAAGCAAACATATCACAAAAATTTCTAAGATCATATAAATCATCATCATTAACCTCTAGACCTCCATTTTTATCTTCATAATCTAAAAGGGCACAAAAATCTCTTGCAAAGAAAGTTGGCTCACTAGGGGGAATGAGTGCTAGATTACATTGACTATTCCAAAAAGCTTTCCTAAGACTACTATTAAGTTCACCATAGATAAAGTGGATATTGCAAATCTTAGAGTGGATGATATTATTATTCGTGACATAAATTCCCCTTGAACTGGAGGATGAAATGTTTAAGTCAATTTCTTTTTTCCAAGCCAGGACTAAGGGGGGGGGGGGGGGGGGGGGGGGGGGGGGGGGGGGGGGGGG
>JAJJMC010004708.1:439285-480193 GCA_023531435.1 Papaver californicum | reverse complement strand
CCCCCTTGATAGGTGCATTATTTGCATTATTTTGGAAACTTTACTTTATTGATTTCTTGTTAGTTTTCATATCATTATGCTTTTATTTTGTTTGTTTATGAGTTTCTTAGGAGTTTTGAAGTCTATTCAACCAAAGAAGAAGAAAGGAGTTCATTACGACACGAAATGAACAAGGAAGTAAAGTTCTGACAATGGAGAAGGGCCAAAGACCGAATTCAACTCATTCAAATCCAGGAGTTATTGATACAATTTTGAAGATAACTAGAAGTCGAATCCAACGCAAAAAGAATGAGGTCATTTGGAGTTCGTATGAGGAAGTTATGAGCAAAATAGCCGAAAGAAAAAAATGAAACACTCAGCATCACAATCGGGAGTTTACGAGGGAAAATAACCTACCGATTATAAGCAGTTTCGGGTACAGGAAAACTTCGTTTTTGAGCTCCAACAATCGAGAGTTTACAAGGGAAAATAACCTACGATTATGGCAAGTTTTGGGTACAAGAAAGTCATATTTTGAGCCCTTACAATCGGTAGTTAAGGAGGGTGTTTTGCCTACCGATTGTGACTCGACGGGAGGCACTTCTAAGACACGTTTTTGACTTACAAATCAAGGTATCATGGTCCCATTAGCACTCTAACACCTAGATATGATGAATACTATATAATAAGACGTCCAAAACCCTAGAAAGGGATCTGGGATACCTTTTGACACTTGAAAACACAAGGAGAACAAGAAGCTAGGGCTTGGAGTTGCGATTGATCATCACGATTTCTAGGGTTTTCTTTACTTGATTTCTTGATTATTTTCCATGGATTTTAATAAATCCATGATGAACTATACTTTTCTTACTGGTTAGAGATGTATTCCTAAATTGGAAAACATGTTTATTAATTGAAGTATTCATTCTCATATGTTCATAATCTCTTCAATATCCCGTATGTTCTACCGTTTATAACGCCTTGTATGATGGATTGCTTGTTTGTTTAAGTCGTGAATTAGATGAGCATGCATTGACATCTATAGCTAAACTAAGGTTTGAGATCCGGAATTATTGAAAGATCCTTGTTACAAGTAGCATAACATAGTTGTTAATGACTGGATGTTACCATGCAATTATGTGTAGAAGCGTGACCTAGGTTAAATCCGAGTGGCTCTTGCGCCGGATTTCTTAGAATAACCTCAACTCACAAAGACCATTGATTTCATAGGGTTAAAGTTGAGTGGACTTTGCGCCAAGTTATTCGTTGAAAAGGATTCAAAGAGTGGCTCTTGCGCCTTTGATGATAATAGTAGTTTTGCCGGAGTAAGCCTGCGATAGGATGCTTTAGGGTTATTGATATTGAGAGTGCATGAATGTTGAGTATGATTTGGTTGATAACATGTTGGAAGACGGAAGATGAACTATCTAACCAGTGTTCTTTATCTCTAATATTCATTTTAATCAATTTGTTTTAGCATAATTTAGTTATAATCACAACCAAAACCTCCCAGTTTACATAAGTAATCGAAAGTAATTAACAATCACCTGCCTCTCTGTGGGAACGAACTTGTTCTTATTACTATACTCTAATATATATTAGTGAAGTAAGAACTTGAATTAATTTTGCTTGGCTGACAACCGACCAAATTTTGGCGCCGCTGCCGGGGAGGCATAGCGGATTGGTATTTTGTTTTTGATTTCTTATTTCTAGTTTTTAATTTAGTTTTAAGAATTGTTTTTCAGGTATTATTTCTTTCGTGAATGCTTAGAGAGGGTAGACCAAGTCCCATTGGTATACGACTTCAATCAGACACTTTACTAAAAAAATTCGTTCGAGCAGTGAACACTCCACTTCCTCCAAGTACATCGTCAAGTGAGTTCGCAGATTCAGACGTAGAGGGAGAACAAGAAACAATGGGTGATACAAATCGTACACTCAAATACTTGGCGTCTCACAAGTTAGATACGCAACAGTGGTGTATTCAGACGACATCTATATTTGAGATCAAACCAGGGTTGATTCGAGAACTCCCAAAGTTTCATGGGATGACTAATGAAGATCCCAATAAACATTTGATGGATTTCCATAACATAATCATGGCCATGCTACCAGCAGAGACTGATGTTGATGGAGTCATGTTACGAGCTTTTCCATTCTCCCTGATGGATACTGCTAAGGAATGGTTATACTATTTACCTTCTGGTAGTGTCACAACTTGGAATGGTCTGAAGAAACTCTTTTTAGAGAGATACTTTCCTGCATCAAAGGCGACTCAAGAGATTTGTGGCATTAAGCAGATGGCAGGAGAGACATTGTATGAATGCTGGGAACGTTACAAGAGATTGGTCGCAAGCTGCCCACATCATCAATTCAGTGATTTATTGATCATCCAGTACTTCTATGAGGGTCTTCAAGCAAGTGACAGAAATCTTCTCGACTCTGCAGGTGGTGGTGCATTAGTGAACAAAAAAGTTGCTCAAGCTAGAGAGTTAATTGAGAACATGGCAGCAAACTCTCAACAATTCTCAAGTTGTGGGTCAGAACCACTCGTCAAGAGGGTTAATGAGGTTACTTCTTCACCGCACTTAGAGCATAGAATTGGTAATATGGAGAAGATGGTGCAACAAATGGCAGCAGTGATCATCCCCTCTTATGAAGAAGAGGCCGAACAAGTGAATGCAGTATTCCCAAATCAGTAGAGACAACGGTATGATCCTTATTTCAATACTTATAATCCAGGATGGAGAGATCATCCAAATTTCAGTTATGCGAATAAGCAAGTTGAAGTTCCGAGACCGGTTTTCAATCATCCAAATGGGTTACAACCAAGTACAACCTCCACAACAATCTCAAAACTCAGAATCATCGGAGATGCTCTCCATGATGAAGAATATGATGGTGTTGATGCAGAAAAATCAGCAGACAACTGATAATGCAATCAGAGAATTACAAACGCAAGTGGGCACTATGGAAACTGAGATTAATCATATGAAGGCATAGAATAGTGGGAAAATCTCTTCTCAACCTATCAATACAAGAGAAAATGTCAACGCCGTGACATTGAGAAGTGGTACACAAACTGTGCAACCAGAGGAAGATGAGAAAAACACTCTAAGGGGCCAGTTTTGGAGAAAGAGATTACTGACTCTTCTCAAACCGATAAGGTACCTAAAGAAAACTCTAAACCTCTTGTTTATACTTATGTTTCTCTTTTACCTTTTCCTCGCAGGTTTGCTAACTCGAAAAATGTGGAACAAGATAAGGATATCTTAGACATTTTCAAGAAGATTCATGTGAATATTTCACTCATAGATGCGATTAAACAAGTCCCCAAATACGCGAGAATTCTGAAGGACTTGTGCACCAACAAACAAAGATTAACCGGTAATGAGGTAATGAAAGTGGGGGAGAATGCTTCGTCTATCTTAAAAAGAAACTCCCACTCAAATGTAAAGATCCCGGTAGTTTTGATATTCATATTGTTATTGGTAACACGGCGTTTAATAAGGTTGTGCTTGATTTAGGAGCATCAGTAAATGTTATGCCTGGATCTATATATGAATCTCTTAATTTAGGACCTTTGAAAAAAACTGGAATTTTTTTACAACTAGCTGACCGTTCTAATGTATACCCTAGAGGTATTGTTGAAGATGTGCTTGTTCGGGTTAACCAGCTAGTCTTTCCAGCAGATTTCTATTTACTGGAGATAACAGATGGATCAATTGATTCGTTTATACCGTTGAAACTGGGACGTCCATTCATGCGAACGGCGAGAAAAAAAATTGATGTCTATAGTGGGACATTAACAATAGAATTTGATGGAGAAATAATATGTTTCAACATTTATGAGGCGATGCGATATCCTAGTGATGTCCATTCTTGTTTCTCTATTGATGTTATTGACTCTTTAAATCAACATATGTTTAATTTGGGGAGTAATGATCCATTGAAGATTATTATCACGAGGAGTGTGGGTTCTAAAGATCTTACAGATCCAAGAACCGAGCTTAAATTAGGGGATGAATTTGAGGAAGCTATTTGTGAACTTAATTTGTTACAACAATGCCCACCAATTCATGATATTCCATTTATCTCTTTACCATGCACTAATGAAAAATTGTTGCCATCTGTCTTGCAGGTGCCTAAACTAAAACTTAAGCTTCTTCCTGATCACCTAAAATACAGGTATTTGGGTGATAGTGAGGAGTTACCGGTAATAGTTTCTAAAAAACTAATTGAATTGCAGGAACAAAGACTTCTTCGGGTGTTGAAGGAGTATAAAACGGCCATAGGATGGACAATTGCTGATATCAAGGGAATAAGCCCTTCTACGTGTATGCATAAAATACTACTTGAGGAGGGAACAAAGCCTACAAGGGAAGCTCAACGTCGTTTGAATCCTCCAATCATGGAAGTAGTAAAGAAAGAGATACTTAAGTTATTAGATGTGTGCCCGGTACAAGTTGTACCAAAGAAGTCCGGCGTTACAGTGGTGCAGAATAAAGACAATGAACTTGTCCCAACTCGAGTGCAAACCGGTTGGAGAGTTTGTATTGATTATCGAAAGCTTAATGCAACCACTAGAAAATATCACTTTCCTTTACCTTTTATGGATCAGATGTTGGAAAGATTGTCAGGACACTCATATTACTGTTTTCTTGATGGTTATTCAGGTTACAATCAAATTGATATACCACCTGAGGATCAAGAGAATACCACTTTTACTTGTCCTTTTGGAACATTTGCATACAGGAGGATGCCTTTTGGTTTGTATAACACACCTGCTACCTTCGAAAGGTGTATGGTAAGTATCTTTTCAGATTACGTTGAAAACATTATCGAAGTTTTTATGGATGATTTCAGTGTGTATGGTGATTCATTTGACTTGTGCTTGGATAACCTTACATTGATTCTTAAACGATGTGTTGACATTAATCTTGTGCTAAATTGGGAGAAGTACCATTTTATGGTAACACATGGCATTGTTTTAGGCCATATTATATCTTCTAAAGGCTTGAAAGTTGATAAAGCTAAGATCGATCTTATTCATGCTCTTACCCCTCCCACTACGGTGAGGGAGATTCGTGCTTTTCTTGGTCATGCAGGATTTTATCGCTGGTTTATCAAAGATTTTTCCAAGGTTGCATCACCATTGTGCCAGTTATTACAAAAAGACGTGGTTTTTAACTTTGATGAGAAGTGTTTGGCGGCATTCAATCATTTGAAAGAACTTTTGATAACAGCCCCTATCACTAAACCACCGGATTGGAGCAAGCCATTTAAGCTAATGTGTGATGCCAGTGACTATGCAATCGGTGCACTTTTAGGCCAGCGTACTGGGAAACTACCTCATGCCATTTATTATGCTTCCAGAACGTTGAGTGAGGCCCAACAAAACTACACGACCACGGAAAAGGAGTTGTTAGCAATTGTTTTTGCATTGGAGAAATTTCATTCTTATTTACTTGGTATGAAAGTTGTTGTGTTTTCTGATCATGCAGCACTTAGGTACTTACTTACAAAGAAGGAGGCGAAACCAAGGCTCATTCAATGGATACTACTCTTACAAGAGTTTGATATCAAAATTAAAGACAAGAAAGGAACTGAGAATACCGTTGCGGATCACTTGAGTCGTCTTACTGTAGACGAAGAAGTTATCCCGTTATATGAAAGCTTTCCAGATGAGCAACTCTTTTTAGTTGCAGTTTCAGAACCATGGTATGTGGATAGTGTGAATTATTGAGTGTCTAAACAAATCCCAAGAAATTTGTCTCGTGCTGAGAGAGACAAACTTAAAAAGATAGCGAATCAATATATATGGGATGATCCATACCTGTGGAAACATTGTTCAGACCAAATTATGCGAAGGTGCGTACACGAATCTGAATACAACTCTATCTTGTCTTTTTGCCATTCATATGCTTGTGGAGGACACTTTGGGGCAAAGAGAACTCCTTTGGAGGTACTTGAAAGTGGGTTCTATTGGCCCACTTTATTTAAAGATGCGTATGTATTTTGCACAACTTGTGATAGGTGTCAAAGAACAGGCAATCTAGGTGCTCGAAATCAAATGCCACAGAAGTTTATTCTTTTCGTTGAAATTTTTGATGTATGGGGCATTGATTTTATGGGTCCTTTTGTTAATTCTTTTGGTAAATTCTACATGTTACTCGATGTTGATTATTTCTCGAAATAGGTGGAAGCTAAAGCTACCTCTACTAATGATTCGAAAGTGGTTACAGATTTTGTTAAAGAACATATTTTTGTAAGGTTTGGAACTCCAAGAACCATAATCAGCGATGGGGGATCATACTTTCGAAACAAGTTCTTCCAAATTTTGTAGAAAAAGTATAACATATCTCACAAGATTGCTACAGCATATCATCCACAAAAAAACGGGCAAGCAGAAGTCTCTAATCGAGAGGTGAAGTCCATCCTAGAGAAAACAGTGAATCCATCAAGGAATGACTGGAGTTTACGTCTCAATGATACATTATAGGCATACCGAACAGCATACAAGACTCCTATTAGGATGTCCGCATATAGACTTGTGTACGGTAAACCTTGTCATCTTCTTGTTAAAATTGAGCATAAGGCTTTTTGGGCTATTCAACGGTGCAACATGGAGATGGATGGGGCTGGTAAACAAAGGAAGCTTCAATTGAGTGAACTGGACGAGATTCGTAATGATGCATATGAAAGTTCACGAATCTACAAGGAGAAAACAAAAGCTTTTCATGATAGTAGGATTTCTAGAAAACAGTTTATTGTTGGACAGAAAGTTCTCTTGTTTAATTCTCGCCTTCATTTATTTCCTGGAAAATTGAAGTCTCGTTGGATAGGACCCTTTATAGTGTATAACGTTTTTACTCATGGTGCAGTGGAGATCTGTAGCTTGTTAACAGGGAAGGAGATTAAAGTGAATGGGCATCGTTTGAAGCCCTATTATGAACCGTTTGAACCTGAGAGGGTTGAGATCAATTTAGTAGATGTACAACCTCTGGAGGAGTAGCAAGGAATACCAAGTCGGGATGAAGATGTTAAACTAAGCGCTAAATGGGAGACAACCCATTGGTTTTGTATTTCTATCTTTTGATTTTGATTTTTTTTCATATCATGTTAGGATTTCCCATCTTGATTTTACATTGGAGGAATCAATTTACATTGAGGACAATGTAAATTTTAAGTATTGGGGAGTAATTAAGCATATAGAATTTTTAGTATTTGCTTTTGTAGGTAGAATTTTAAAACATTTTTTACACATTTGCATGAAAACCTTCAACTTTTAGAAATTTTAGAGTCACTTAGTATACTTCTAGTTACGTTTACATACGGAGTTCTAACCGAAACAACCGAACTTAGAAGTATTAGAAAACTATATTCGGAGTGATTAGTTGTTGAGAGGCTAGAGCTGACAAAAATGGACTTAAACTGTCGGTAGAGAATACAGTATTAGAAGAGTTTATCATTCAATATCCATGAGTGAGGAACCAAACTTTCAATTGTCCGTTTAGAGTGTTTCATCTGCGCAAATTCCGGGTAGAATGATGAGCTACCTAACCTCGCACCAATTTCAGCACTACTTTTTGATCTCTTGAGTGCTATTTCTATCAATCATGAGGGTGTCATCAGAATTGCTAACTCTATCTTGTAGTCTTGTTTGCAGTTGGCACCATTCTCTCGACAACAACAGGTCCATAGAAACATATCATCATCAACAAGCAGAACATCAAAAATTTGAAGGAAAGTTGAAGACAGTCAAGGTTTACAAACAACCGTTCAAGAAAGAGCAAATATTTTATATAAATGTTGAAGACTTATGTACAAGGGCGAAAGAAATCAAAAGATGTGAGTTAGTGAAGTTCATGATATCAAGGTAATACATGTTGTGAAGAATCAAGTGGTAAAGTCCTTATCCCACGGACGTAGTAATTTCATCATTTATTTTTCAGTTTATATTTTGAAGTCGCAAAAAAAAAATGTTTATCATTATTTTAGTGTATATCTGTTTTTTGTATTCAATCAATAAGGTCGTGGGGAAGAAGAAATCTATAAAGAAGTTTCAAACAACAATAAATTGAAGAAAAGAGTTACTAATTGTCAAGGTTCTACGAAGTTCAATACTTCATCATCAACAGTTGAAGACCGAAGACGTTTCTATTGGATGTTGTGAGAGTGGTGCTGATTGTCGATCGGATGAGAAGGTAAGTAAGCATTCCCATCCTCGCATAGTGGTTGATTTATTTTATTAGAGTTCACTAGAAAAACAAAAAGGGATTCTTTTTCGTCCCACGTTCTTTGGGATAATATCTTCATATGATTCAGAAGGTTACCTTTCCTTCTTACTATTCAACGGGTGCAGGATTTCTATCTTCACTCTTGCTTGCACATATGTGAGAACCATAAAGTGCGTCTTTTGAGTGTCAAATTCATAAAATCTTGTTGGTGGGGCAGAAACATTCGTCCGCTCTCGAACCTGGATTCTTTCATATGATGGTTTTCTCCTAACTCAAGGGTTAAGCATGAGAATAATGTTATTTATACTTCTAACTTCTTATTGTTAGTGTGCAGAAACTTTATGTCTTCGTAGCTCTTTGGATGTATGTGCTCTGGAATATTTAAAGTTGGAAATTAGGTTTTGTGGGTGTACCTCTTGTAAACCCTCACGAGACTATAACTCGTCCACTAGGGACACCTAGGGGTTTAAAGGCTTATTACACATGCTAAGTGTAACCGTATCCTCAATGAAATGGAGTTGTTGTAGTTTAGGTTAGTTTAGATTTGTAGTTTGCTCGAGGACTAGCAAAAGGCAAGTGTGGGGGAATTTGATAGGTACATTATTTGCATTATTTGGATACTTTAATTTATTGATTTCTTGTTAGTTTTCATATCGTTATGCTTTGATTTTGTTTTTTATGAGTTTCTTAGGAGTTTTGAAGTGTATTCAACCAAAGAAGAAGAAAGGAGTTCATTACGATACGAAATGACAAGGAAGTTAAGTTCTTCCAATGGAGAAGGGCCAAAGACCGAATTCAACTCATTCAAATCCAGGAGTTATTAATACCATTTTGAAGAGAACGAGAAGATAAAATCCAACACAAAAAGAATGAGGTCATT
The DNA here is from genome assembly GCA_023531435.1 of Papaver californicum. Classification (NCBI taxonomy): domain Eukaryota; kingdom Viridiplantae; phylum Streptophyta; class Magnoliopsida; order Ranunculales; family Papaveraceae; genus Papaver; species Papaver californicum. The sequence goes on along the minus strand of JAJJMC010004708.1, from coordinate 471,094 downwards.
TGGAGTTCGTATGAGGAAGTTATGAGAAAAATAGCCGAAAGAAAAAAATGAAACACTCAGCATCACAATCGGGAGTTTACGAGGGAAAATAACCTACCGATTATAAGCAGTTTCGAGTACAGGAAAACTTTGTTTTTGAGCTCCAAAAATCGGGAGTTTACAAGGGAAAATAACCTACCGATTATGGCAAGTTTTGGGTACAAGAAAGTCATATTTTGAGCCCTTACAATCGGTAGTTAAGGAGGGTGTTTTGCCTACCGATTGTGACTCGACGGGAGGCACTTCTAAGACACGTTTTTGACTTACAAATCAAGGTATCATGGTCCTTAGGACTCTAACACCTAGATATGATGAATACTATATAATAAGACGTCCAAAACCCTAGAAAGGGATCTGGGATACCTTTTGACACTTGAAAACACAAGGAGAACAAGAAGCTAGGGCTTGGAGTTGCGATTGATCATCACGATTTCTAGGGTTTGCTTTACTTGATTTCTTGATTATTTTCCATGGATTTTAAGAAATCCATGATGAACTATACTTTTCTTACTGGTTAGAGATGTATTCCTAAGTTGGAAAACATGTTTATTAATTGAAGTATTCATTCTCATATGTTCATAATCTCTTCAATATCGCTTATGTTCTACCGTTTATAACGCCTTGTATGATGGATTGCTTGTTTGTTTAAGTCGTGAATTAGATGAGCATGCATTGATATCTATAGCTAAACTAGGGTTTGAGATCCGAAATTTTCAAAAGATCCTTGTTACAAGTAGCATAACATAGTTGTTAATGACGGGATGTTACCATGCAATTATGTGTAGAAGCGTGACCTAGGTTAAATCCGAGTGCCTCTTGCGCCGGATTTCTTGGAATAACCTCAACTCACAAAGACCATTGCTTTCATTTGGTTAAACTTGAGTGGATCTTGCGCCAAGTTATTCGTTGAAAAGGATTCAAAGAGTTGCTCTTGCGCCTTTGATGATAATAGGAGTTTTTCCGGAGTAAGCCTGCGATAGGATGCTTTAGGGTTATTGATATTAAGAGTGCATGAATGTTGTATATGATTTGGTTGATAACATGTTGGAAGATGGAAGCTGAAATCTCTAACCAGTGTTCTTTATCTCTGATATTCATTTTAATCAATTTGTTTTAGCATAATTTAGTAATAATCACAACCAAAACCCCCCAGTTTACATAAGTAATCGAAAGTAATTAACAATCACCTGCCTCTCTGTGGGAACGAACTTGTTCTTATTACTATACTCTAATCTATATTAGTGAAGTAAGAAATTGAATTAATTTTGCTTGGATGACAACCGACCACACTTCTACCAATACATGGTACATTAAAAACACACAGAAAATCCATGTTTTTTAACTTCCTATAAGTTGTGTCCTTTTTTCTTTTGGTTTCAGATAAAAATATTATGTCTGGGTTGATATTTTTAAGCAGAAGATTTTGCTCTTTATTTGCTGATTTTTTCCCTAGACTACGCACATTCCGTACAAGCATATTCACATTATTAACAGGGAAAAGAGTGAAAGAATTTAACGAGTGATTCTCAAAATCATTGATAGCAGAAGAGATAGAAGAATTTACCTGATTGGTGGTGTCAGAACTACCATTAGGCTGAGTACTTGCAGAATCACCACTCAATTGAGACTTTGGGCAACGTTCGGATTCTGATTGGCAGCCTCATGGGGAGAATTATTGCGGACACTATTATTAGATAGGAATTACCAGAAGGCTCATTAAAACTCTCATAAGGATTGGCCAAGGTATGGATATTGATGGTAGATTTTTTGTGGTTGATAGGAGGGAGATTACCCAATATGATGATATGGGGACACAGATTATTGTAATCTGATTCAGAGGGGTCAGGATTTTCATGTGGAACAACAACAATGCTACCCGGGTTTGGTTTAGTAGCTCTGCTATATTTTTTAATCTCATTTCGGGGATTGATTTTCTTTTGAGATTAGAGAGAGCATCATGTTCAGCAGCAAGGGACACAACTTCCTATCTTGACAGAATTGGTAATTAATCGGAATTAGCATAAATATCAGAATTCTTGAAATATCTAGCATAGTTTGAAGTATGAATGGGTCCCAAATTCAATGGTTCAACATAAAAGGGGAGAATCGAGCAGAGCCAGCCTAGTTTTTAACTTGATTTGTCAGATGTTTGTGAATAACTGGCAAACCATTATCTAAGATCGTAGGAGGGTGGGCTTGGACAAGACCCACATCATAGATTTTTAAGGTATTAGATCTATTAGTGAACGGACCATATTGACCTTTCTTTTTAGATATCTTCTTCAATGTTTTGGGAATTTTACACAGCTGCAGCTGCTTTCTCTTTATCATTACTGGCTTGATTCAGATTTTCCTCTTGAGTATCCATGACAACATCGGCATCAACTATTATGGGATATCAAAAGCAATTGCAAATACCGATTTAGCAGATTTACCAGGTGGTTATGGAGGAATCAATTTGGAAACCTTTGGTATAGAGTATTTAGCACTAGAAGAATGACTAGCTTCACCTTGAGGGGCCCTCTGTTTAGTCTCTATCCTTAGACAAACAACATCTCTATGATCAATAATGCACATGAAGTAAAGAAGAATCTTAGAACCATAAAATTCTACATTCAATGAGAAAAGGTTCAATTATGCCTATAGTGACAAGTGGGATACCAGTTGGAAGAGGTTTTTGGAGAGGGATTCAAACACATATTTTGATATTTTTCTTCAGAGGGTGATTTCCATAAGGTTCTTTTGCTTCAATAAGTTCTTCAAGCTTAAAGGTTAACTTCCTAAGGTCTTCAAATTATGTGCATTCATTCGGAACATTATACAAAATGAGCCACATCAACTCATCTAAGAAAGTAGTTTGACAGTTTGTAGGCCATCTTGTTGGGGAACAACTCTCAAAACTATAAGATAACCATAAACAAACCAAGGGAGTTGTGCTTCCACTTTGTCGAAATCACTTTCAACTAGAAATCTTATTAGCACTTTATTTCTCAACCCACTAAAATTAGTAAAAGTTGGAGTTTGGACTAAAGTGCATTGAGAGCAAATGCAGTTGCTAACCGAAGTAGTTGGAACAAGAGTTTTACTAACACATATCCAATCATACACCACTTGCAATTATTATTATTTTCTAAGAGTATAACTGTTTTGAAACTGGTTCAGTGAGTGTTAAGGGAAGGTTTTTTGGTAAGGTAAGTTTCTCAGCTATTTGAGATGATAGGTTTTGAATATCTTCTTCAAATAGGTTTTTCTGAGGTTTGAAGTTACTCTATAAAGTGGGAGAGTTTATGGAGCAATATACATTAGAGAGGATAGGGTTGGTAGAAAAATATTGAGCAGAGTTTTTTAATTGTATGGTGAGAATGGGTTTATACACATGTAGCTGGATAAGACAATACCAGATCATGGAGGAACATGTGCTGCAATAACGACACTGCATTCGGATGCTGATATAGATACAAAAAGTTTTAGACTTCAGAGATTCAACCTTAAATTAGGAAATATTTGGTTTTTGAAAATTATCCTCGTAAGGAAGGAATGTACGAATTAGTGCAACATTATGTCTTTTGTGGTAGTGGAAGAATTCGTGCAACATTATGTCTTTTATAGTAGTGGAAGTGGTCCAAAATACCATGATATTGTTGAAGAACCATCTTGTTATGCATAATATTTTGACACCTCGAATATTTGAAATTGATCCCCACATGTCTATGAAAAAGTAAAATAGAAAGGATGAGAGAGATGACAATTTTCTTGCACCTAGTCCTGATGACATAATCCAGGTAAATCAGCTTACAGGTGGTTGTGATATAATAACAATAAATGCACTTAATTTTTAACCAACAAGGATATTTTTAGATATATAAGCTTCCAAAAGAAATTAAAGCACGAGTAGAGGGATGAATGTAAAGTAGAGTCAAAATTTTGGAGGGAGAATTATGATTTGATTTGGAGCAAGACTTGGAGATTTTGAATTGCAAGATAGTCATGGCATAACTTATGCATTTACTAGGAGTCAATATGCTTTGGGTCGGTGACTAAATGGTTTTGGCTAAGTTGAATTTATGTGAAAGTGTCATGTAGGAGAAATGTATCCTAGACAACACACTCCAACCAACAATATTAACAAGTGTTGCCTAATCCGGATCTCCAAAAAATCAAATATTTTAATTGATACCCATAAATTCTTAAAAAATTAGGTGATCTTCCTGCTAGCCTTTTAATGGAAATTTTGAACAGAATTAAGCAAGTGGAAATGTCTAAAGTTAGCTATGAAATGATAGGTTCAAAGAATAATGGGTTCAAAGGATAATGGTAGTTCTGGAGAATGTGCAAACGAATTTGAAAAGTGGTAGTGGTTTTTGAGGAATTATGATGGTTCTGGAGACAATGTACAATATAAGGTTTTGAATAGGCATGGATAACCAAGGGATGGGACGTTTCACCAAATGCCTTAAAATGGATATTAATGACACCTTTTAAGGCACTATAAAAGTGGATTACGGAGAAATTTCCAAAATTATCGAAAATTAGTCGTAGAGAGGAAAGAGTAAATCTTAGAGAGAAATACTCAAATAATGGAAGCTCAAAATGGAAACAATAATGTCGATAATCATCCATAAGCATGATTCGGTTTGCAAAAAGGGTAGCAATAACTCTAGAAACCAGAGAGATGCAGAATCTGAAAGAAGTTTTTCAGGGAGAAATAGATAGGCGTAACCGCATAACTGAGTATCAGCGGGTGCGACAAGAGAATTCAGGGGAGTTTGTTCCCTGAAGACAGAAAAGGGAAGCAAGAAATGCAAGGAATCAAAGAGAGAGGGGGGATGAGAGTAATGGATATGTTTGGGGGAAAACTTGCAATGCCACAGAGAGTGATTCTGAGGAAGCAGAAGAGGAAGAGATTGAAGATGAAGATGAGACATCTGAAAGTAATTCTGAGTCAGATAAGAGGAGGAGATAGGAAGCAGGGAGAGATGAAGATGCTTTGTATGAACAATACTTAGCAGAAAAAGCCAATCCTCTAATTTTTGCAAGAACCATGCGAGAGAGATTGAATGTTGATTCTGATAGTAAAAATGTTAAGGGGATGGATGAGAATGGGAACCAATAGAGACTGAAGATGCAAAAGATGCAGAGGATAAAAAGGGTGAAGAAATTGAGTCGTCTGGAGATGATGATTCGAATGGATATGGGCCTGCAAAATCAACTGGAAGCGAGAACAACCTTTGCAATGAAAAAGATGATTATGACATCAACCGGAAGAGAGACCAACCTTTGCGATGACTAAGAATGGTCATCCCTGGGGCATCAAAAAATTTAAGATTATTAAGCTTTTGATTTTTCTTAAGACTGCACACCGGTCGGTCATCTTGGTTTTTAGCCAAAACCGGCCACCGAGCCGACCATGTCGTTTTCAATTTTAAAACTACAACTGAGACGATCAAACTACGGTTCGGTTTTAAATAGGTTTGACTTGGTACGTCGGTTTGGTTTTTTTTTTTCGTTTTAAACTTTTTTCCAGAAAGTTTACTCTCTCAACAAAATCACAGTACCATGCACACAGATTAATCAACAATTCACAGTATTATACATACAAATAAATCAAATATTTTCTTTAACCAAATTCCAATTGATTAGAAATTTTTTATCCCTACACACTATACCATCATAAAGATGTTATTCAAACAAAGATTTATCATATAAAACAGATTACAGAAATACAAATTGACCCTTCACATTCAGGATATTAATGAAGCCCATGAAGAATACAAGTAAAATATAACAATAGAAACTAGAAATTAAAGAAAAAAACCCAATTTTTTAAAGACCCCTAAAATTCTATAATTGTCGTATATCTTTAATCTTTCACCAATCAAAAGGTGGTGTTGCTGATGATAGTAGTGTAGCAGGTGGTGACGATGGTGGTGTTGCAGATGAGAAGATAAAAAATAGAAGTAGTGAAACGAGAAGAAGAATAAAGATTGGTTTATGGCTGTGTGATTCCTTGAAGGTGAATGACGGTGGTGACGGTAAGGGAAAGGAGAAAAGGCATAGTTGCGGAGAAGAAAGAAAAGAAGTAGTTGAGTTTGGTTTATAGGGTTTAGTTAGTTGTATTATATAGATAATGATGGACGACTAAGATCTAATTAGATAAGTGGTCTATATTGGTCGGTTCTAAACGGCTCGGCTCGGTCGGTTTTTAGGCTCAAGCCGTTGACCGAGCCGAGAACCAAAGATTATTATATATCTAAACTGTTGACTGAGCCGAGATCAACGGATCGACTCGTTTCGGTTCTAGTTTACCCTGTTTTCGGACGGTTCTCTCGGATTGGATTGGTTTCTGTGCAACCCTAATTTTGCTTAATAATGGTTAACTTGTTTTTTTATGCAGATTTTTTTCGAGCTCATTGTTCCTCTTGCTGGCTGTGCAATAAAGGTTTTTGTCCTCTTCAATCCTTTGGTGTTCCCGTACGGTATTGGTTATGGTGTGGGGGTTTTTTGACTGGTTTTGCAATTATAGAAAGTCTGTTATTTGTTGATATTTTGGGGGTTTTTGGTTAACTTTTTTTTTTGTTGAATTTTTTTTGTTTTTTTTTTTTTGAACTTAGAATCTCTCTGGTGTTGTAAGTGAATTTCGTTAATGGGATATGGTGAAATTGTAATCAAGGGGTATGGGTTTATGATACAAAAATGGTTTTTTGTTGATGTAATAATGGTGGTTTTTCTTTGTATTACTGATGAAAGAAAAGAATTTGTTCGGCAAAAGAATGATGTTTGTGTAGAATTTGTAAATGGATGATAAAACAAAAACAACCCAGCCTAAAAATTGGTTGAGTTTGGAAGAGGCTTGTTGAAGAATTTGATGAGCATAATTTTTCACGAGAAATATTTTCCTTATAAACACAACATTATCTTGTGGATTGATATATTTATTTCTTTTAATCTCATCGAAAATGATATTTATTCACCGTTTTTTTCAATTGTTTGTTCAAATTTTATTGTTGGTGGACTTAGCTTATATTTCAAATACATCAGCAACTAGGAAGCATATTAGATTTTTTATGAGCATAAAAATGAGATACGACCAATTTGAATCAATTTATTTGATTTTTTATTGGCCATGTAAATTATAGACTAACAGAACGAATAATTATTTAGATATTATTTGATATCCGTTAATATTAATGGAATGGATATGGAAGAAATCTTTTAATATCCATTGAAACTTAAAAGATACTCCCTTCGTCCTAAATTACTAGTCCGGTTTGAAAAAGTCAAGATATTAAGAAGACCATTGAAATATACAAAATTACTCATATTAAATGCTAAATTATTATTTTAAAAATAATAATATTTATTTTAAAAAGGGAATCCAGATAAACAGAAAAGATATTTAATAGATTTGTTTCCTATTTCTGGAAATATTATTTAATTTTTAGATTTCTTTTTGAAAGGAAAGTAAACTTTATTTAGTTGATATTAGTGTTTACAATCCTGGGAAAGGCTTGACCCATTCGGTCGGCAGTTACAATATTGATTAAAAAAAACGGACACGCTGAATCCCACACCTTACACTCCATCATTTGTTGTTGTTGATTTTCCATCGCATAGTTTGCCAGACCATATGCAGCTTGGTTGGCCTCTCGATATATATGTTGCACCGAAGATGTTGGGATGAGGGCAAGGTTCTGGTGTATACTGTGAACCATGTGAGATAGGTACCACGGAGAGTTACATTTCTTGTTGATGATGTCCACCAGAGTCATTGAATCCGTTTCAAAACATACTTTCCTCCAGCTATATTGCACTGCCATTTGTGTGGCTAGCAAGAGAGCCCAAGTTTCTACTACTATGGTTATTGTTACTCCAATTGTTAATGCCATTGCTGCTAGGATGTTCCCATTCGATTCCCTGCATAAAAACCCAGCTCCAGCTAGTCCCGGGTGGTCTTTGGCCGCTCCATCGGATTTAATCTTGATCCAATTCGCCTCCGGTGGTTTCCAACCAACCCATTTGGTGGTACGTTGATGAGCCGATGTTGTTTGATGTTGGGTGTTGGCTGGTTGCGAATCCGGTAATAATGGTGGTAGATGGGTTTGGGCCCATTGAAATTATGTATACAGCAGAAGTGCATTTTGGTAGACCTGCCGAGGTGAAATTGTTGTTCCCTTGTAGACTATTGTGTTCCTTGTCATCCATATTTGCCACATTAGGAAGGAGCATAAGCTTAGTTGATCATCGGATAACTGCATCTGAAAAACCTCTTGGATAGTTGTAGGTATGTTGTTGCTAGTTGTGTTATGGGTATTGCTTCTTCCGTTGCATGTGCCCGTACTCCTAGCCAGATGAATGATCAGAATAATCCATCTTGTTGATGCCATGGTGCAATCAAATAGAATGTGGTTGGTAGATTCCACTGAACACTTGCAGGCTGCACAAATGTTTGATGGAACAATATTTCTATGTTGAAGAATGGCTAGTGTAGGTAGACCATTTTGGATGACTTTCCACAAGAAAAGTCTAATTTTAGGAGGGCATCGAGTATGCCAAATTTTTTTGATGAGCTTAAAATTTTGAGCATTGAGTTGGTTCGCCTGAGGTAAAGAACTTGCATCATTCGTGATGATTTGTTGGTATTCGGTCCTCATTGAATAGTTCCCTATCTTGGTGAATAGCCAAATTTGTTTATCCTATGAATTTGTAGTTTCTAGGTGGATGTTGAGAATTACATTTGCCATGTTAATTGGGAACATTTGATGAATGAGTTGGTGATTCCATGTGTTGGCCTTTTGGTCAATGAGATGTGATACTCTGACTGTTGTGGGTAGTTGAGGTGGTTGAAAAGGTTCATGGATTGATACCCATTTTGATTCAATGTATATTTTGTTTCCATCACCAATATGGGAAGCACATCCATTGTGGATAAAATATGATAAGTGAAGACTTTTCCATATGAAGATGGCCATAGGTGAAGGAGTAGGTATCTCGGGAAATATGGACTCACCTTTGAGGTATTTGTTGGAGTAAAGTAAATTGCAAATGGAGTCTGGATGTTCATGTAGTTTCCAAATGCTCTTAAATAACAATGCAGTGTTATGGTGTTTGCTGGTTCTGATTCCTAACCCTCCCTGGCAGCGTGGTTTGATTAGTCCTTCCTATCCAATTAGATGTAGTTCTTAAAATTCTTATCATGCCCCCAGAAGAAGTTTCTTGTTATTTGGTCAATTTTGTTGTGCATATGAGCCGGCATCATATGAGTTTGCATCACATGATTTGTTATTGGGGTGAGAGATGTGGTTGTGAGGTGTAGTCTTCCGTCCTGAGTGAGACACTTTGCCATCCATCCCTTGGTTTTTCTGTCTAATCCATTGAGTAGGTGGTTAAACATGATGAAGTTATTGTTACCATGTTTGAAAGTGACACCTAGGTAAATTGGTGGTGTAGAGGTGGTTGGAATATTAAATGTATTTTGCATCCAAGTGATGGTTAAAGGTTGTAGATGAGGGTGGTGAATAATGTTTTATTTGCTAAACTTATGGTTTGGCCTACATATGTTAAGTAGGACTGGAGAACCTGATTTACGGTATTGCAAGTTTCTTGGGTAGTTGAGCATGTAAGCAGTAAATCATCTGCATACATCATGTGAAGTATGGGAGGTACATTCTTGGCGATTTTCAGTCCAACTAGTTTGCCTTCATCTTCACAAACTGCAAGATTAGTAGAAAGGATTTCAGCACATAAGATAAAAAAAATATATGGAGAAAGCGGATCACCCTGGCGTAATCCTTTTCTTAGAATGATGTGCTCATGTGATGACCCATTAATGTTAATGGAATATGAGACTGAACTGATGCATAACACGATGTATTTGATGAATTGGTCCGGGAATCCTAGGGTAACAAGAGACTGTTGAATTAAACCCCAATCTAGGGAATCATATGCTTTGTGAATATCAAGCTTAAGAGCAATCTTTGGGTATTTTGATGGGGGTGATAAACGGATATGGTGGAAGAGTTCAGCTGCAATTGCAATGTTATCATGTATGGATCCACTGGGAATGATTGCACTTTGAAATTGGATAATTATGAATTGAAGAAGTGGTCTCATTCTATTGACTAGGATTTGGGCAATTATTTTATAAACCATATTGCACAACCTAATTGGTCTGAATTGGGATGGTTGCTTCGAATTATCAACTTTGGGGAGAAAAGTGATGTGTGTGTGGTTGAGTGGTGAAGGGAGCTGAGTATATGTGAAGAAAGAGTTGACTAGTTCAGTGATTACCCCTTTTGTTGTATCCCAATAGAATTCGAAAAATTTGCTTATGTATCCATCCGGGCCTGGTGCCTTATCTGAACCAATGGAGAAAAGAGTTTGTCGAATTTCCTCATGTGTTGGTTTGATAAGAAGTCCATCAACCATTGGTTTGGTGAGTCTTGGTTGTATCTTTTGAAAGAGACGTAAATCAATTGTAGTTGGAGCCGCACAGTATTGTTGTGAAAATTGTTATACCATCATTTGTACTATTTGTCCCGAGTCTTCCACACAGTTTTCTTGATCGTTTTTTAACTGGTGAATATAATTCTTGCTTCTATGGATGGTTGCGTAAGTGTGGAAGAATGTGGTGTTAAATTTTCCTTCCTTGACCAATTGTATCCTAGATCTTTGCTTCCAGTAGGATTCCTGACATTGGATAAGAACCATATGTGTGTTTTAAGACTGTTGTTCAAGGTGTAATCAATATTGTAGGTATTTGTCTCTTGTTGTTGTACAATTTGCTTGAGCTAATTGGATTTGTTTTTCAGTTGCTTTAATCAAAGCTGGTAGATGTCCAAAAATGTGTATCCTAATCCTGAAGTGCTATTATATTATTCTGAGTTTTGGTGTTGTAGTTGATGAAGGGGTTGTAATGATGAGTGCAGCCCCAGGCTTGGTTAACCACTGTAGGCTTGTGCGGATTAATGAACCATAAATGTTCTATCTTGAATTTTTTGGATCTTTGTATGGTATTGCTTTGTGTTGTAGATGTAAAGGAGCATGATCTGAGCCAATCCTAGGAAGATGGAACACTAATGCAGCTGGGTGAATTTGCATCCATTGTTGATTAGTTAAGCATTTGTCTAATCTTTCCAAGATGTAGTCATACCCTATTTGATTATTGGACCAGGTAAAACGAATCACCTTGATATCCTAAATCAATTAAACCAGCAGTATTGACACAGTCCTTGAACATTTGTGCCTTGGTATCAGTGACAGGTCTACCACCTCTCTTTTCCTTTTGATCCAGCACTTCATTAAAATCACCCATTATGAGCCAAGGTAATTGAGTTTGAGGAATGATTGAATTAAAATCTTGCCACAAATCTTTTCTTGTTGTGCTATTTGGAGGTGCATAGATGTCAGCGAACATCCAAGGTTGTTGTGAGTGTCCAGGTTCAATGCAAAACATGACTAAAACTTTGATTAGCGCTTAAGATATTGACCTTGAGGTTAGCCATCCACATTAAACTTAGGCCACCTTTTCTACCAATGCAAGGGATATTACAACTTTGATAAAAACCTAATTTAACTTGCAGAGAAGACATATAAGCAGAACTAGCTAAAGATTCTGAAAGAAACAAAAGTTGAGGATGATATGTGTGAGTAAGCTCACATAATTTTGAAACTGTCAAGTGTGGGTGCACACCTTGACAGTTCCAAGTTAAGCAACTCATTTGGTTGGCGAGGGTTGGTCCTTCCGAACACCTTGCAAAATCTTGGATGTAGCTTCAGCATCAGTCTCATTATCCATAGATAGTTGCCAAGCTAATTTTGTAGCAGCAGTCGAGTTCCCTGAATCTGAGTGCAGATTTATCGACTTGTCATTTTGTTGGGTAGGTTTATTACTGAGGCCTGGGACTTGTAAAACACTTTGAGTTTCCTTGGTATCTCTGTTGGTACTTCCCAAGATGGCATATGGATTCTTGGTGTAGTAGCCTGCAAAGTTGTTAGAAAGGCAAACTTTCTGGCCTTAGGTTGAGGAGGTGATGTAATTTTAAAGTGGTAAATAAAGATTCATTACTCAGACTTTTGAAGATTAATTTTAAATCTAATTTCTAAAACTAAAAGTATGAAAACTCAAATATTTTTTATAAGGTTGAGAGAAAACTGAGGCTAGGATTCCACTATTTTCCAATTTCAAAGTGATAATAATTTTAATCATGCAATTAAAACATTTTAATTTGATTCTAAATCATTGCAAAAATAGATTTTCAAAACAACAATTGTATAACAAAAGCATGGAGCATCTAGGGACCTAAGCCGAGGCATGCACCATCTAACGGAATCACAATTGCTTAACAAATATCTTTTAAATCAATTTTTAACCAAGGCAATTAATCATAAATAAATTGCATAAATTAATTAAATACTTACCACATAATTGTTGGAAAACTAGCTTCCTCCATAGCCTCAAAGATGAAGTTTAGCTCCTCATTGTAATGGCAAAATCCTCAAAAATCATTTTTATAACTCAAAAATTGCTTACAATAAGAATAGAAATGCTCACAGACACCTTGATACGTTTATAAGTGTTGCTGTGAACACCTCACACCGTTACAGAAGGTATTTCGAATGAATACGCAACAAGAAACAATTTTCTGTTGCGTTTTGAATTAAAGTACGGACTGCTGTAAATGAACGACACTTTGAGAGTGTAGTATGCTTCGTGTTCTTCCTTGGCAGCAGCAAAAATTTCTTCGTTTGTGTACGTTTTTCTTGGCTGTTCACTTCAATTCTAAGCTTCCCAATCGTTTTCTCCCCTCTCTGGACTGTCTAACATCCTCTATTTATACTACCCATCACCAAATCATCCCAATCTTTCCTTTAATTCTCAATTGATTCATCGATCATGACTTTCCAAAAACTTGATTATTTTCTTTCCTGATTTCGATTCTTTCTCTGATTCTTGATCCTATTAAGAGAAGAAATTGATCTCTTTGTCTTTTTAATTCTTTCCCAAACAAGATGATTTCCTAAGTTAAGGAATTTCCAAACTCAAATCTTGTTTCCAAATCCAACTTAAGTTTCTTTTTTTTTCACGCTGTTCTTGAATATGAAGTTTTCCTTCCCGCCAACTTTTGACTTTTGAATTTTTGGGTGTGGTTGCCCTCAACCAAAGTGTGGGTGCCTTAATCCAAGTTGAGGGTGCCTTTAACATTTCTCCAAAAACACCTAAAAAGAAATAAAAAACCATAATAAATACAAAATCGAGTACCAACAAAATATATAATTGAGATTAAATCAGACACAAAAAATGTGTCTATCAAATACCCCCAAACTTATTATTTGCTAGTCCTCGAGCAAATCTAATCTAGAAAATAAAATCCTAACTCACTAGTCGCAGGACATTTAGCATATGTAATAAGCCGTTAAACCCCTAGGTTTCCCTAGTGGACGAGTTTTGTCTCGTGAGGGTTTACAAGAGGTATATCCACGAAACCTTTACTCCAGATTTTAGCGACTCATGAGCGATTAAGGATAGACACTAAACAAGCTATTTAGTTGGCTTACTCAATTCTTCGCTATGGGAATCATTACCCTATATGAGTCCAATTGTTGTATTCGAGTGTTTACTCAAGCATACTAAAATTCGTATATAAGACAACAGAGTTCTACTCAGATAATCGTTCGACCACAAGGCTCAGAATCTATCACAGTTCAATCACATGAAAAGATTTAGAAGATGAACATGGAAAATATGAAGGTTGCACATGTTGAATAAGGTGAATGGTGTTTCCTATATCTGTCTGAAGGTCAGTGCCAGGATGAATCCTAATGGATTGAGATACATGGTCTTAAGCCTAATACTAATATCAACTCAACTGGTATATACAAGGGTCCCAGCGATCGATTTATTGAAAATAAAAAGATAAAAATATTGACAACATGATTGGATCAAATTGAATCCAAGCGCATGATTCTTATCAGCGTATTACGTGATAGTTCTCATGGATCCTGCGTTCCACGCTTGCTTAGGCGACGGAGACACTGAGAACACACACATATTGCTATCAAAGTGTCAATATTTTTTTTTATTTTTTATTTTTTTTTTATAGAACTAAAATATAATAATGGGGCTTGATCTCAAAACACTCTTTTTCATCCTAGCGGCGATAACAATTTGATACTGGGCCCCACCAAATCACTTAGAGAAACACAAAATTGTAAAAATAAAAACAGAAAGTGATATGGTAGTGATAGACTCCGAGATGTGGTGACAACTATCATGTTATTTCTAACACCTGAACTCTGTCCTTTTATGAATAGACCATTTCACTGGGAACACCAATTTCTATAGAAAAAGAGTTAAGTTTCCATCTACCTAGAATGGTTAGTGTCACCCTGAAGTGTTCACAAGTTTCTAAATTCTAGAGCTTTATTATTCGACTAAATATTTCCCCCTTACCCCCAAAATTAAATCAAATATTGTCCTCAATGTTTCTAAAGATGAATGATTAAGAGCATGAACAAGGAGAAACTATTACCAATTGAAGGAAAAGAGCTAAGGAAAGATATTACCGTGTCGCATGAACATGGGTTACCTCCCAGGAAGTGCTAAGTTTAAAGTCTTCAGTCAAACTTAGAAAGAATTAGTCACCTCATAAAATCATATAGTAATAGTCGGAACAACTGTGGGTCATCTGAATCAAATAGGGCTATCCAAAATAGAAGAAAACTGCAACATGCCAAGAAAATGAACAAACCGAGCACACCCTTATTTAGTTTTCTGTTTACGACAACTACTTCTAGCTATGGTTCAGGTTCAGACTCTATAACAGGGTCTAGATAAAATATTTTCATGGGCTGGATTCCTTTGTAGACGGGATCAAAAGAATCAGGTTGTAGAGTCTGGAATAACTCAACTAAGAACTTAGAAGCACATAATAATAACCTGAATAATTGTGGATCCTTAAAGTCAATCAGTTTTGACTCACGCAGTTGACTACTATGAAGGTGGTCATTCATAAACAAATGTGTTGATTCTAATTTCCTAAAGTAATTAGGTTTAGTCTCAAAACTTAACAACTGACACATTTGAATTTCCAACGTTCCCACATATGGACAAAAATATTTTGGTGGGAAAACAAAGTCAATCTTGGTACTACTGCCTAGGTAAACCACATCGACCAGAGGATGGGTTTTTATCAACTGAACTTCTTTCTGGACATCAACAGGCTCAGGGAATCTAGTTTGAAGATTATCTTGTAAAACGGTAGAGGTGCATATGTCAAGTCCCAAGTTAGGGATCTTTCTAAGAGGTACAGGTAAAGCACATGGAGAATGATAGTCACCCCCAAACTTAAAGTTTTTGGTGTCTCTAGATAGACCAATCACAATTTCCCGAATTTCTAGATCGTCAGATTCCCGAAGATGGTCAATTGCTTCCTCTAGGTTATAGATCCGTTGGTGCATCCTCACTCATATTTAACATCTCTATGAGTCTATCGTCTTCATTAGAGACTATTGTCTTCGAATCATCAGACTCCAAATCACTAGTCTTAGGATAAACCCGTTCCTCTAAACAAGAAATTTCTACATCGTCTAGAGCAGTGGTATCTCTAGTCAAATCCTCTTCCTGTTGAATAGGTGAATAATCATTAAAATTATTTGAATTTGAACTAGAAATAACACTATCATCGTGAAGCACAACTGGAGTGACAATTTCTTGATCATTCTGCCCGTATATTTCAAGTTTTTCACCAATACTATCCTCATCAGGCAAAATAAGAACAGCCCCTACATTCAAAGCCCCCTTTTTCCCATTAGCAAGAACCTGGTTCAGTTGCATATCATAAGGGATTCTTACAACTGCTTCAAATAAAGTATCAGGAAGTATCGCTTGTGGAACCTCAATATCCACAGGCTTATTAGCTAAATGGAAATTGGCACAGACAATACGCCCAGTCGCCTCTCGTGGATTTTCATAACCTTGCTGCGCAAAAATGGGATATGCATATGAAGTAGATGGCCAAGTGATAATATGAAGATGTTTGAACCTCGTCTAAATAAGTAGTGTTACCAATTCTATCCTCGTCCTCTTGACCAGGTGAATAACTATCAGGGGTAGCACTATATTGGGATATAAGATTATTTAGTTCAATCTGGTTCTTTGAAGCCATTTCTTTCGATCTTAATCGGATTATCTCATACCATCTCTCCTCTTCTTGCTATCCTCATCGAATTGCTTTGTACTTTCAGCTAGCTGCTTGAGGGCTTTTTGTAGAGGTGTAATAGGTTCATGATGAGTGATTGGTTGCATTTTCTCTAAGGTATCTCTCCAAGAGAAATTTCTCGAATTTTGCTCATTTTCATGTTCATAAGACGGGTGTATATATGAATAGTAATTGGGATCAGCCTGGTATGAGTAATAACCTCTAGAAGGTTGATGATGGTCCCGATTACTATCCGCACCATGTTGATAGTACTGATAATGTCTATTTTGAAATTCAGTCTGATACTCATTGTATTGGTCCTCATAATACCAGTTCGACATTTTCTAACAAAAAGTTCCTAATAAATTTACAAAAATCTAAGAAAATAAATCCTAACAGGAAGAGGTTCTAAACATACACAAACAAGGCCGACTCAACCAAATCAAACCTATTGAATCTAGCAAACAAAAAACATGATGGCTCCACTTAGATTGTTTCTAGACCAGCTTCTATTCTTTCGAAAGGCAACTAGTTACAGTTTTAGCAAACCTCTTAGGACGATCCGAATTAGATTAAGTCGAAGAGAAACAGGATAAGCTCTAAGGAGCTTTGATAACCCTGCCTCTTTGGCAACGTTTCCCTGGGTTACAAGGCGGCGCTAATCAACTTAAAATAATCTTTTCGAACTTCGAGTTAGGCTAACAAAGCAACCAATACAATCATTTTGAATGATTTTCCAATAAGCTCAATACCCTATCGGTCTTCTTTCTAGTCAAATTTTAATGATTAGGTTCGTGTTAGGTAACGTGTTCCTAAGGCGTGCAAGAAGGAAACGGTGATGAAATCCGAGTCCTTATCTTGTATGGCCAGTTCTTGCCTTTTACTAGAAAAGTAAGTCCGTTTTCAGTTCCTCAGCATATATGCATACGAAGGAATACAGTAAACCCACTTGTAGGGGATTCGTGGGTTGATCGAGTCTTACTTCCCGTACCCGACGGGCGATGAATCGGTTGAAGTCGACTCGGGCCACCAACTCCTGTGTCAGTGTGCGAACCCGAGGGGCCGAAACAATATCATAATTGTGGTCCTTCCCTGTGCAATTTATATTTAATACTACCCTTCCTTAGGGTTAAAAATAATAATAAAGTCCAAAAAGTCCAAAGTCCAAAGAGAAGTGTCCAAAAATAAAAACAAGTACAGAAACAATTAAAATCCTAATACAGTTTTCTGAAAATAAAATAAAATAAAATCTAATTAAGAAAAATCTCCGTCTTCTTTTTCGTTCTTTTAAGCTTTAGCTTTTAACTCCAAGTCTTTAGCTTTAATTCCAAATCTTTAACTTTAATTCCAAAACTTTGGCTCACTTTCCTTTCGATCCAAAATCCAAAACCTGCAGCAAAAAGAGAAATACCAAAAGAAACGTAAAATAGAAAAGAGTAAAAAAAAAAAAAAATCTAACTAAACTAATTAACTTAAATAATAATCTAAAAACAATTCTAAAAACAAGTCCCCGGCAGCGGCGCCAAAAATTGATGTAAGTTTAAAGTGGTAAATAAAGATTCGTTACTCAGACTTGTGAAGATTGATTTTAAATCTAATTTCTAAAACTAAAAGTATGAAAACTCAAATATATTTATAAGGTTGAGAGAAAACTGAGGCTAGGATTCCACTATTTTCCAATTTCAAAGTGATAATAATTTTAATCATGCAATTAAAACATTTTAATTTGATTCTAAATCACTGCAAAAATAGATTTTCAAAACAACAATTGTATAACAAAAGCATAGAGCATCTAGGGACCTAAGCCGAGGCATGCACCATCTAACGGAATCACAATTTCTTAACAAAAATCTTTTAAATAAATTTTCAACCAAGGCAATTAATCATAAATAAATTGCATAAATTAGGAAAAGTAGCTTCCTCCATAGCCTCAAAGATGAGAAGTTTAGCTCTTCATTTTAATGGCAAAATCCTCAAAAATCATTTTTATAACTCAAAAATTGCTTACAATAAGAATAGAAATGCTCACAGACACCTTGATACGTTTATAAGTGTTGTTGTGAACACCTCACACCGTTACAGAAGGTATTTCGAATGAATACGAACAAGAAACAATTTTCTGTTGCGTTTTGAATTAAAGTACGGAATGTTGTAAATGAACGACACTTTGAGAGTGTAGTATGCTTCGTGTTCTTCCTTGGCAGCAGCAGAAATTTCTTCGTCTGTGTACGTTTTTCTTGGCTGTTCACTTCAATTCTAAGCTTCCCAATCGTTTTCTCCCCTCTTTGGACTGTCTAGCATCCTCTATTTATACTACCCATCACCAAATCATCCCAATCTTTCCTTTAATTCTCAATTGATTCATTGATCATGACTTTCCAAAAACTTGATTATTTTCTTTCCTGATTTCGATTCTTTCTCTGATTCTTGATCCTATTAAGAGAAGAAATTGATATCTTTCTCTTTTTAATTCTTTCCCAAACAAGATGATTTCCTAAGTTAAGGAATTTCCAAACTCAAATCTTGTTTCCAAATCCAACTTAAGTTTCCTTTTTTTTTCACGCTGTTCTTGAATAGGAAATTTTCCTTCCCGCCAACTTTTGACTTTTGAATTTTTGGGTGTGGTTGCCCTTATCCAAAGTGGGGGTGCCTTAATCCAAGTTGAGGGTGCCTTTAACATTTCTCCAAAAACACCTACAAAGAAATACAAAACCATAATAAATACAAAATCGAGTACCAACAAAATATATAATTGAGATTAAGTCAGACACAAAAAATATGTCTATCAGGAGTGGGTGATGTAAATTCTGGTGTAGCAAGGACATTGAAATGTTGGGGTGGGTATTTCCTTTGTCTCTCACTTCTTCTCTTATAGGTTTTTAGTTATGGTTTTTAAAGTGCATGCTGGTTTGAGGGGTGGTTGTGGGTAACCGAACATGTGGTTTTCCTTCCATATTACTAACGGTGAGGTTAACTCTAGCCTCATGTGTCTGCAAGAATGAGAGGAGTAGTTGGGTGTATTAAAGGGTGAATAAATTTAGCAGTGGGGAGATTTGTTTATATATCTTTTGATTTTATAATTATAAAAAAAATCAGAGGTATATTCTAGAGTTTAATGAAAAATACCACCATAAACAATTTAGGACAGACGAAATAGAATAGAGGACTAGTAATTTAGGACGAAGGGAATAACAGATATCATAATGTATATGGAATGGATAATATATGTCTTAATAAGTATCGTTGATACGCCTAATACCCCTATTAGCAGATAACATGATATTTGATTTGAAAGAAATGCAAATGAAGCTCTCTTACAAAACACAGACACAGCTGATGAGTCTATATATACTCACCAATCAGGACATAGTTAAAAGAGAAGTCATTCACAACACAACACGTATGAAATGGATAAAATAAAACAAACATAGATATAAACTGAGTGTAACTCAGGTGCAAAAAGAGATATGTCCAATATATCAACCATTACGCCCCCTCAAGTTGTGCTGGTGGAGATAAGTTTTCAAATCAACAACACACAACTTGTCTCGTAGCAAACTGAACCTCAGACCATGTAAGCCTTTAGTGAAAATACTGCAATTTGAGAAATGGTAGACAAATAAGAAACCTACAATTGTTTGGACTGCACCAGCTCCCTTACAAAGTGAAAGTCTAATGTCATATACTTCATCTTACTGTGGAAGACTGGATTAGAAGCAACTGACAAAGAACCCATATTGTCACAGGCCAACCTGGGAAGAACAAGAAGAAAAATTCTCAAATCCTTGAGAAATTGACATAACCAAACAAATTCAGCTGCATCTTGAGCAAGAGCCATGTACTCATCTTCAATAGAAGATCTGACAACAGTGGCCTGCTTCTTTGAAGACCAAGAAATGGGATCATTTCCAAAGAATAAGCAGAATCCTGTAGTAGATCTTTTATCATCTGGAAAACCAGCCCAATCAGTATCACTGTAACCCTGTAACACCTGTAATCCTTTGGTGAAAAAGAGACCATAATGCAAAGTGCCCTTAATATACCTTAAAATCCTCTTAGCTACAATGAGATGCTCAAATGTTGGTTTGTTTATAAATTGGCATAACTTGTTAACTGAATACCATATTTCTGGCCTAGTCCATGTTAATTACTGTAAGGCACCAACTAAAGACCTATACTCAGAAGGATCTGTAAGAGGAGTACCATCTAGAGCACTTAACTTCATAGTAGTATATGCAGGAGAGAAACAAGGTTTAGCACCAACCATGTTGTGCTTGTCAAGCAAATCCAATGCATACTTGGTATGACACATGAATAATCCGGTGGAATTTCTTCTGACTTCCAATCCTATAAAGAAATGTAGATATCCTAGATTCTTCATAGGAAACTGGGCACTGAGTGTTGCAAGAACATAAGCACAACAAGAGGAGGAATTCCATGTTAAGAAAATATCATCAATATACACAAGTAGAACTGTGATAATTGTACCCTCACTATACACAAAGAAAGATGTGTCAACAGAAGAAGTATTGAAACCCAAAGATAGAAGAGTTGAATGAAGCTTATCATACCAAGCTCTTGGTGCTTGTTTAAGCCCATATAGTGACTTATTAAGCTTACAAACATATTCTGGATATTCTGGATCCACAAATCCAGGGGGTTGACTCATACATACCTCTTCCTTGAGCTCTCCATGAAGGAATGTATTACTAACATCAAGTTGACTAATCTTCCAATTAAAAGAAACAACAAGAGCAATAATTAGCCTAATTATTGTTGGCTTAGCAACATGACTAAATGTCTCATTAAAGTCCACACCTGCATGTTGATGAAATCCCTTGGCTACTAATCTAGCCTTGTACCTTTCTATAGTTCCATCGGCCTTCTGTTTAATCCTAAACACCCACTTACACTCTACAATATTATGAGAATGATCAGGAGGAACCTTGGTCTAAGTTTCATTTTCCATTAGAGCATCATACTCTTCACCCATAACAACTTTCCACTTTGGATCTTTGTTAACCTTTGTGAAACTAATAGGAGTGATTGGAAGAACAGAGCTCAACAAAGCTGCAGGTAGTACATGCTTAGATGCAAGGTAATATTTTGGTTTAAAAATACCAGACTTACCCCTATTCTACATTCCATGGACATTGGTAATAATGGTAGTAGGAACCAAAGTAGATATATGAGGTGTAGAAGAAACTGGTTGAGTAATAGGTGACACAACAGCAGGAGAGAATGGAACAACATGTGGCAAAGAGGCATTTTATGAAGTAAATTGATCATGTGTAAGAAAAGAGTATATAGGAGTAGACTGATGTACTAGAGAGAAATATGGGAAAACAAGTTCATTAAAGACAACACGTCTAGTAACATATACTTTACCATAAGTTGGTTCAAGATACCTATAACCTTTTTGTTTGCTGCTATAACCAAGAAAGACATAATACAAGCTCCTAGAGCTAGCTTATGAGGAGTATATGGTCTCATCCACGGAAAACAAGAACATCCAAAAGATCTGAGACCATTGTAATATGGTTTCTTGTGGAAAACTTTTCAAAAGTAAATATGAAGTTGAGTGATCTGACATGCAATCTATTAATAGTAAAATTTGCAGTTAGGAAAGCATCAACCCAAAAAGATTTAGGATGTTGTGATTGAATCAAAAAAGTTTTACCAACATCTAACAAATGCATGTATTTTGCCTCAACAACACCATTTTGTTCACTAGTATGAGGAAAAGTTAGCTCATGCTTAATTACATTATCTGCGGTGAATTTAGCAACCTCACCATTTATAAGCTCATTACTTCCATCTGTTCTAATTGTGACAATCTTCAAGTTCAATTCATTCTCAATTTGAGTTTTAAAGTGAAAGAAAATTGTCTTAAAATCAGATTTAACACTCAAAGGAAACAACCAACAGAATTTAGAAAAATCATCGATAACATTCACATAATAAAGAAATCCACTATTAGAGAGATCTGAAGATGGTCCCCGTAGATCCATATGCAACAATTCCAAAGGCTTGGTAGTGAAAGTAGATGCCAAACTAAATGGAAGTTTATTTGACTTTCCCAACTGATAACAATCACAGAACATATGTGATTTTATTACAGATTTAGCATTAATAGAATTACGCACTCTCTGAAAAGTTTGAAAAGAATGATGTGCTAGTCCATTATGCCAAATGACAGGAGACATGCTAATTGACTGAATAGCTTGGATATTGGGAGGAAAATAAATTGGATAGAGGCCATTTTAAAGGGGTCCCTGCAGCAGAATCTTCCCAGATTGAAGATCCTACACAGTATAACCAACAGATGAGAAGGTTATAGTACAGTTATTGTCATAAGTGAACTTCTGAACAAATAAGAGTTTTGCAGAAGCCTTTGGTACATGTAAAATATTATCTAGAGTAAAGTGTTTAGCAGGGGTTTCTAGAACAAAATAACCAACATAAGATATAAACATACCTTCACCATTAGCAGTTTGGATGTAATCATAACCATCATAAGAAGAATAATCTTCAGAAGTATCTGGAGTAATGTGTTGATTAGCTTCACTATCATCATACCAAGGATTTTCCCCAAAAATGCTAGCTGCAGCAAGTATATCATGGAGGTTTTGTGGAGGATTTCTTCCTTGATAAGAAAAGTTGAGTTGGTTTGTGCATTTAAGAGCTTGATGACCAAAACTTTGACATATCTGATATTGTATCCTGGCAGGAGCTAAAGATGGTGGAGGAGGTGCAGCAAAAGGTATACCAGGCCTAGGCATAGCAAGAATTGTAACCACCTCTAAAAGTCGGCTCAAATGCAGACTAAGCTCCAATAACATAAGGAATTACTGAATCTGAGATTGTTGAGTTGAGAAGAAGAATGATTGTGGAGTCTTCATCATGCCAGGTTGTGTAAGCAGGATTGACAATTTCATTGTTACAATTATGACGATTAACGAATTCATCTGGACATTCAGTAGATCCATCAAGATAACCAGTTATACGAAATTTTATGAATAAGCAAGAACAAGAGATTTCCAGGTGAGGTAGTTATCCTCCTTTAATTTAAAAGGAATGATGTTAAGAAGCTGATTAAAAGGAATTTGAGCTATTGATTTCTGAATCGCCATTAAAGAACTTCAAAAATAAGACTGAATTTGAATCTCAGAGAAAATAAAAGAACAAATACAAAAGACTAGCTGAAATTGTTGTTGAAAATTATAACTGAGATTGAACAAGATTCGAAAATGGCGAACTAAAATTGGCCTGGATCGAAAGATCCTCTGATACCAAGATAACATGATTATTGAATTGAAAGAAATGTAAATGAAATTCTCTTACGAAACACAGACACACCTCCCGATAAATCGATAGCTCAAATTCATTATTCCAGTAATGACCTCCCAATAAATCGATGAATGGTGGACAGAACAGATAAAAATCTGAATAGAAAATAATAGAAAATCATTATTCCTAACGTTAACGAAGCCGTTAATGGCCTGCCATATTAGTTTCCACCAACCGCTGCAAAAAAAAAATTCACAACATGTCAGGTTTGATCTAAATTTGACATATCATAATTTTCACCCACCAAAAATCAACACAAAAACAATGCTAATTTCGCTTCAATACGGTTGCAGAATCCCTATAATCACTACTATCTCAGATTTGAGTTTCAAAATTCGAATTCCAAACAAGGATAATTATACCTAATTTCAAGCATGAATATTAACTCATACAATTCTAAAAGATCCGCAAAAATAGTACTAATTGAGTTTCAACGATTCATTAAAATCTCTGTCTGTTTGGTCTTACTAACACTGTTACCTGTTGAGTTGTCCTTGTTAACTCATTAAAGATGTTCTGCTGCCACATTCCAACTCGGAGAGAGAAAATAGTTAAAATAGAAGAACTAATACTGAATGAGAAAAACAAGAATATGATACCTCCCCTCTAAATACAAATAATACAATACCAACCAAATCTATGCCTTAAATTTTCTTCGAATTACACTTCGAGCTAAAGTAGTTTGTTGAATCCAGTTCCAACCTGGTTGTCCTTCACTACTATTATCAGCACAATCGAAATGAATAGCCAACAGACTAGCAACACATTTATTCCTAAGTCCTTCACTACTTCTTCTCATAACGTTACATAAAAAGAAAATCTGCAACTAACAAATATTATTTCCTCACAAACAAGAAGCGACCTTGGTTTTTAAAATTAATCACAAAATCGGGACCGCTGATTATTCTTTAAGGCATTTATGTAAGTTTACTTGTAAATGTGGCTTTGCTTTGGAAAAGTGTTCATTATTTGGATAATTGGTCAGGTGTTAAGATTATCTTAAAATATATATCCATTTTGACTAAGTTAAAATATTAAGAAGACGAATAAATATCCAAATCATTCTTATTAAATATTTTATTATTATTAAAATTGAAAATATCATTTTATTCTTAAAAGGAATAAAATATAAGTAATAAAGATATTAACATAATTGTTTCATAATTATATAAATATTATTTAAGGTTTTAAACTGAATCTTATTAAAAATAAGATTATGAGCGTAAAAGATTAAAGATATATTTAAAAATTTATCGAGATAATACGACTATAACAGAAGCTTGACACAATTTTAAAACTGATGAAATTAGAATAGAGGACAAATATTTTAAAACGGAAAAAGTAAATCAATTATTTTTATTTATATCAGCGGCCAGCGAGGTAAGTAAGTACAAATCCAAAATAACTACTCAATGTTATTTTTACTTTTTAGTTTTTTTGTTAAAATAATATTTTTTTATTATTTATAAAAATTAAATTAATTTATTAAACAAGATAATATTTTTATAAAAATATAATAATATTGAAGAGACACCTGTGTCCGGATATAGAGATACTTATCGTGTAGTGTGTGAGTGGGGCAGGGGTCATGAAAGATAAAAAGAAATTGTTATTTCATTTGTTCTGTTCGATTTGTTTATATGGGAATCGATTTGAAGGGATGTCGTGATCGTGGGAATGTAGTTGGGATTTTGTCAAAGAAAGAGAATTAGAAAGAATTAAAGAAAATAAAACCTCAGGTCTTAATCGAAAGCGAGGCCGCCGCACGTGCTTCGTCAGTCCTTATATATTTTGACATCTATCTTGTACTATCACCAGATATTTTCACCTCGTAAATGTATCAAATTACAGTTGATACCACTAATTCAAAGCGCTTATAATTTTATGTTCTGCTTGTATACAAATAGAACGCAACGAAGTAGAAAATCTTCTCATTCACACCACAATCAAACAGTAGTTCTTGTTCCTCACTGGTCACTACCCTAATTATTTAGCTGTTCACTACCCTTTTTACTCCATTAGGGCATCCACAGTCATACGATGATACCCATCGATTAAAGATCAAAAAATTTGATCTTTGATCCGGCTCAAAAACAACGGGGGATGATCAAGTGAGGGGCTAAAGTACCGCTTACGTTCAAGCGAAGTATCAAGATATCGCTTAAAAAGACGGACGGGAGACTAACAATTCGCCTGGTACAAGCGAGATTCTAGTCTATCGCCTCCAAAAAAAAAAATACAGACGAAATCCCAACATTTCGCCCGTGTTCTTAACGAAATCTCAGTATCTCGCTTGTATAAACGAAGTGCCAAAATCTCGTCTAGGATTTGTGCGAAAAAATCGTGTAAAGATAGAGCTGGGCGGGATGCTGGAGTGCCGCTTGCACATAAGCGAGAGAGTGGAGTATCGCCTATAGAGAACGTACATATTAACGATCAGTATCCAACAACGTTACTATTCTGCATGCATTGTCCATGTCCATGCATTGTCAGTATCTGCATGCATTGTCCATGTCCATGCATTGTCAGTATCTCGCTTACATGAAATTAATTAGCTATGTGACCCCAAGGCCTCGCTTACAGGAAATTAATTAGCATTGTCCATGTCCATGCATTGTCAATATCTCCAGTCTCCACACCTGAGCGAGGCTTTGGGGTCTTGCCCAACTCCAAGCGAAGCCTTGGAGCCTCGCCCAGGTCCAAGCGAATCCTTGTAGTGCCGCCCAACTTCAAGCGACTCCGTAGCATCTCGCCCGTGTTCGGAAATTTTAGGCGAAGTCTCTGCTATTCGCTTACGAGTAGGCGAGCTTCTGGTTAATCGTCTGGTGGGGCGAAAGTTTAGCATAACGCTTGAGCTGGCGAAATGTCAACTCTTCATCCGTGTTTTTAAGCGATATGCTTGGCCTTCGTCTGTTCACAAGCGAGAGGTTAGAATTTCGCTCGACTATAATTTTTAGTCGACGATCAGCGACTTCTTTTAATCCTGAACATTGATTTTGAACGATTATAACCCAAATATAATCGCACGGCTGTGGATGTTTTTCACCGATCATCGATCAAATATAATCTTTAATCGTCAATTTGATCGATGATTGGAGATGTTCTTAGCATCAGATCCCCATGCTTCAAAAAAAAAATAAAAAAAATCAAATCCCCGTGAGTCATATCATACTACCTTTAATGATATTTGAACGGAAAGATGCCATTAATTGAAGCAGTCGTGGGGTCCACTTGCAGATTGTTTTGGCCCACTGATTCTTTCTGCTTACACGTCAGAAACCGTACAAGTAATATATGATGACAGATGGATGTCATAAAAGAAGAAAGGGGTGTGGGTAGGTATCGTTTCAGTTGGGGGAGGAGTGCGGTGGACTTCACCATGCTAGCGAGTTAGATAGAGTGTTAATATTGTGGTTTTATTCATAGTACCAGGGGTCATTTAGGCATAAAAAAGAAGAATCTTAAACAAGGTTTAGAGGGTTGTGTCACTGGGAGCCTTCTTCTTCTTCTACAGGTCTACTTGGTTTCTCCTTGGCATAAAAGCATTTTTTTTCTTCTTTTTCTAACTTTTTTCTTCTTTACTTTCTCTTTTCAAAGTACTTCTTCAAGTTCTTCTTCTTAGTCTGTCTATTTTCTTTTTTCCTGCTTTTATTCTCCGATTCTTCTTCTTGTAAAGCTCTCTTTCAAAGCTTCCATTAATGGCAGATATAATCAATCCCCCTATGGAACAGCTTCAAGACCTTGAGTATTGTATAGACTCTAACCCTCCTTGGGGTAAGTGCTCCTTCTCTATCTATCTCTGTCTTCATGTCTCTACTTGGGTTTTCGGTATCTCTGTTCTTAGTTCTCGTTTCTTGTTGTTCAAGCATTTCTCTGTGTTTTTCTGTATGTAGATAATTGATATATTCAAAATGGGGTTAACTTTTGAGTTGTTACATCTTGGCTATTTATTGTTTAACGGAATATCATGCTTTAATTTTTTTAATAAGAAAGTTTAGTTTCACAAAAAATGAGAGCATTTTCCAACTTGAGTTTTGCTGTATGTTTGATTGTTTGAAAGGCTTATAGATGGGATTTCTGTGCTTATGTTTCGATTGATTGGTTATAGGCACTATGAACATTTACAAGGAGATTTTATGGGAAGTGATTTTGGAGAAATGACATAATTTTCAATAATTTAGAACAAGGACTAGCAATGCTGCAGTTTTGGTTTCATACTGTTTTGATTGCAACCAAGTGAAGACAGTCTTAAGAAAAAAGGGTTTCATTTGAAAGATTAGGTCTCCTACCTTTATTCAGTTACAATGTCTTTAGTTCTCGAGATGGATGACATAATGTGATCAGTTCCTTTAGAGAATGAGCTTCTCGGGATTAGTGGATGGTTCTTTACCTTGACCATTCCGGTCTTACTCTTACATTTATTTGAGTTCTGATTGAGCAATATGTTTGTTTTTCTCGTAGAAAGGAGTTAGTCAAGTGGCTTATCTTTTGTAGACCAACATAAGAAATTTCTTTTGCTGAAAGCTCCCCACGTTTACGATTTTTAGCTTACAACTGATTTTGACTTGTTAGATTTGGTAAAATCTTTGTTCTGATTAAGTTTTCGTCATTTGCTTCCATCAAATGCAAATACCCACGCATGGTAAAACAAGGAAATATCAAACTATGCTCTTAAATTTGGATAGACTAATGGGTTCATGAACATTCTCTTAAGCACTAGAGAAACTTGAATGGACTATTTGTTGTGGTGTTCGTCGTAACTGGAAATAGCAGTAGCACTACGTTGGACAATAGTGTTCCAATTATAATCTATGTTGAACTCATTAGGAAGTGTGTGCCACATTCACAGGCTTGGACCTTTTCAAATGTAAATATTTAACAATTACCTAATACTTTGCCTGATGAATGATACTGAACGACTGTGCATGAATAGTTCTAGTTGCTGCCGCTAAACATATCTGTGGAGTCCTTAGCTGATCCCTTGAGAAGTTTCCTCACATAAAAGCATATTATACCTGGCCTTACTGTTTCTGCCTGTATTTGTCTGTTTGATTAGATTATTTTAGGGTCTGGTTTGCAGTTAGCTTTACAATTTATGAGATTTTTTTCCCAAACGAAGTTCTAAGACGAATGGACAAATGGACATCCTAAGAAAGTACTGGGGGCTTTTCTTTCTCCATTAACAAAAAATGCTTTCTTTTTTTAGCGGAAACCATCATATTGGCATTTCAAAACTACATCTTGATGTTGGGGACTACTGTCATGATACCAGCAACACTTGTCCCGCTAATGGGAGGATCTGATGTAAGCTGGATCTTACTCACTAGTCATGTTGTTTTTAATAACTTCATGTTTTGTATATTTTCTTTTTTCTAATTCCTGATTGCGGAGTTTGTTTCCCAAAACTATATAGGGTGACAAGATACGGGTGATACAAACACTACTATTTGTATCTGGCATAAACACACTTCTACAAGCATTGTTTGGAACCAGGTTACCGACAGTAGTTGGTGGTTCTTCTGCATATCTTGTACCTATCCTTTATATTATCGGAGACTCACAACGAATCACTGAACCTCATGAAGTAAGTTCTGCAGACAAAATTTCCATCACCTCTGTATCTCTTTCCGTATCTGCTGCTTAACATTGATGATCCAGCTAGATTTATGCACACGTGTTCTCTACTTTGCAGAGATTTTTACACTGTATGAGGGCAACTCAAGGAGCCCTGATTGTAGCTGCAAGCTTACAGATCATACTGGGTTATAGTCAAGTGTGGGGGCTTTTTTCGCGGTAGACATTCAATTTGTTTCCAAAGATTGTGTTGGTACCTGCTCCAACCTGCAGATTACTTAGTTTTTTTGTGATTGAATCACAGGTTTTTCAGCCCTCTTGGTATGGCACCTGTTGTCGGATTGGTTGGTTTGGGGTTATTTGAGCGTGGGTTTCCTGTGGTAAGTGTTGCTAGCTAGGGAGATTGCATTTTGCTGTGCTAACAGTATGTGTGGCATTAATGCAAACCTTGTGGCAAGTTGAACCAATTGAATCCTGATTCATTGATTCTTGACACGTCCATGTGCACTTTTTTATATGTTATCTGATCACTCAAATAGCGTTGGATCCTGAATCTTGTCTGTGTCACTAGACTCATGTTGACATATTGATTTCAGTAAATGAACCACCCGGGGAAGGGATTTATAAAATTCCTCACTTCTAGTTATTGTAAGATTTGGTTCTGGTATATATAATAATTAATAAGTTGTTCTCAGTGCACATATAGATTTCATAATGACCATCGACTTTCTATAATAAGTTGCACGGACAGTCTTGCTTATAACTCATATTCATATATATCTTCTCTTGTGAGCTGTTTATTTTTTCTGTGGAGGTTATATTTAATATATCATTTTTCTTTGTTTTTTAGGTGGGCAACTGTGTTGAGATTGGGATTCCTATGCTCTTGTTAGTCATTGGGTTGTCACAGGTAGTCAAATTTCATTTTGTTGGGTGTTTCTATTGTTTGATCAAGTTTATTCATAATCTTAAATTCTGTTCATATGGTGCATAATTGTGTAACTGCAGTACCTGAAGCACATTAGGCCATTCAGGGATGTCCCAATATTTGAACGGTTTCCGGTGCTGATCTGTGTCACGATCATTTGGGCCTACTCCCATGTCTTGACTGCAGGTGGGGCCTACAAAAATAGACCTCCTGCAACTCAAGTGAGCTGTCGCACTGACAGAGCCAATCTCATATATGACGCACCTTGGTAAACCAAACAGCAGAGCTGATTTTTTACTTCTTGCATTTAGATTAGTTTTCTCTCTTCATTTTAACTGAAATTCCATATTTTTATGTAATGCGGATATACAGGTTCAAGTTTCCATTTCCACTTCAATGGGGAGCACCAACTTTCAATGCAGGTCATTCATTTGCTATGATGTCTGCAGTCCTAGTGTCTATGATAGAGGTCTGCCATTCTGTCTACTTAAAAATTGCATTGGTTGTTATTTAACTGTCTGTGTCTAAAAATCAAAATGTCAAAATTTAGGATTTACATTTTGCACTATGAGTTTGTACATACAGACATGCTTTCCAAAATTGATGTTCCACCTTATCAAATGTGTTTCTTATACATTTATTTTTTTTCTGTAGTGCAGTCAACCGGCGCATACCAGGCAGCATCCCGCTTGGCGATTGCAACTCCACCTCCTGCCTATGTTTTGAGCCGAGGCATTGGTTGGCAGGTGAATTATTTGAACTTCATTTTAAGAATCATTTTTTCAGCTTTACAATATTCTTGTTCAAAAAAAAAAAAAAAAAAAAAAATCTTGAAATAAATGATTAAATTGTACCCCATTTCTTTGTCTAGTGGGTTTCACAAGTTACTTCCTGTACTATGTCCATCATGCCTATATTGTTGGAATGTAATGGTTATTCAAAATTGTGCCGCTTCTCTGTCAAGATAGAATTCAAAGGAATGAGATCATCATTTGCAAACCCAGTATCCGGTTAAAAATAACAGGTGGTACCATGTTGTATGTGTCACATGCATAAATACATGAGGAATACTGATCATAATCCCCTTTTGGGTTTTATTTCATTACTCAATGATCTTTCTCTCTTTTCTTTAATCTCCGAATATATATTTAGAGGCTTGTCCTCTCTTCAAGACATTGACGACTTTGTTGAATTATTTGCATTTTAGGGTATCGGGATATTGCTTGATGGTCTTTTTGGAACTTTGACTGGCTCTACTGTATCAGTGTAAGCTCATTCTTTATTGATTTGCAAAAATAGGCAACCCAGTGTCTTTTTGTTGGATATATAACTACAATGACATTTTTGGCCATAAATTTTAGGGAGAACGTGGGGCTTCTTGGATTGACCCGAGTAGGCAGCCGAAGAGTAGTTCAAATATCAGCTGGTTTCATGATATTCTTTGCTACTATGGGTAGGTTTCAACCAGTAT
Organism: Papaver californicum; assembly: GCA_023531435.1. Taxonomy (NCBI): domain Eukaryota; kingdom Viridiplantae; phylum Streptophyta; class Magnoliopsida; order Ranunculales; family Papaveraceae; genus Papaver; species Papaver californicum. The sequence goes on along the minus strand of JAJJMC010004708.1, from coordinate 439,536 downwards.
ATTTTTTTTGATCGGCATTTCAACCTGTATTTGAAACTGTCCAATTCCTGGATATTCTTGAGCAGATCCGTTGCAAATGACAATTTTGCGTACACGTCGTTCTTTGCTTGCAGGAAAATTTGGAGCTCTCTTTGCATCTATTCCCTTTCCCATATTTGCAGCACTATACTGTGTTCTTTTTGGTCTTGTTGGTATGCTAATAGCCTCTCTCTCTCTCTCTCTCTCTCTCTCTCTCTCTCTCTCTCTCTCTC
>JAJJMC010004708.1:422144-439275 GCA_023531435.1 Papaver californicum | reverse complement strand
CTCTCTCTCTCTCTCTCTCTCTCTCTCTCTCTCTCTCTCTCTCTCTCATTTAAATAGTCTTGTTCTTTTTGCAGCTTCCGTTGGGTTATCATTCCTTCAGTTCACAAACATGAATTCCATGAGAAATCTCTTTATCCTTGGGATATCGCTTTTCCTCGGGATATCTGTCCCGCAGTATTTTAATAACTTCTGGTTAACTGCACGGCATGGAGCTGTTCACACTCGTGCAGGATGGGTTAGTTTCAGTCTTTTTGTGCTTCATTAAGGTTTTCACTCGTAACTTACGGTATTGTTTGGATCTAACCATGAGAGGAGGTATATAGGAGGAGTTTGGTTTTTCGTTACCACTTTTATGCTGGGTGATCAAAACCATGATAAACCATCCGTTGAGTGCGACGCACTATAAAGGTGGCCAAATCACAACGTATATGCAACAAATGCTTGGTGTTGGGTAATCTAGAGAGTTTTATGCTGAACCCATTCATCTAAAAGTCATACGGACGACTCTTTTTTCCAATTCTGAAGATACATTCACGATATTATATGGTTATTATTACAGTTCGATGAAACTCGTTTAGGACTCCCAACCTTCAATTATCCATGATAATTTCTGATTTGTATTTCAAAGTTTCTGTTATAACTATAGATGTTGCTTTGCGTCTTTTGCAGTTTAATGCTTTCTTAAATACTATTTTCGCATCTCCACCAACTGTGGGATTGATTGTTGCGGTGGTTCTTGATAACACATTAGAAGTCGAAAAGTCAAAGAAAGATCGAGGAATGCCGTGGTGGGTAAAGTTTAGAACTTTCAGAGGTGATAACAGAAATGAAGAGTTCTACACTTTACCATTTAATCTCAACAGGTTCTTTCCACCCACTTAACAAAGAAAAGAATGAAATTTTAACTAGTAGGTAGATAAGGAGGGGGAGTAAGTGAGATCTTTTGCAATCCCAGTTTTATGGAAACACGGTGGGTCAGTTTTTGAAAATTGCAGGTAATGATCAGAATGTCCATCTCTAATCTTTCTCTTCTGCATTTTTTTGTGGACTTAATTGTCCAAAATTCAAATAGGGTTGTAGAGAAATTAACCCAAAATACTTAGTAGAGTTCCTAGTGTAATAAGAAAAAGAAAGAAGAAAAGAAGGAAATTACCAGCATTTTTTATTCTTTTTATGTGTATTTTAGTTGAAGTTTAATTGCGTAGCTAGGTAATTATGAAAGTAGTATTTTGGACAGAGCTGCTTAGCTTCACAAGCTTAAGATTATAAGAAAAAACAAAACTGGTGCTGCCCAGGTTCGAACTGGGGACCTTCAGTGTGTAAGACTGACGTGATAACCGACTATACCACAGCACCTGGTTGTGTTTGACATTTTTGTTCTCTTCACTCATATTGCAAACAAAACATCTACAGCTCCAATTTTCATACATTTGATGTTTATAATGGATAGATAAGAAAATAAAACGCTCTGAACTATATCAAACTCAAAGACTCATATGGATCAATACATCATCATTTATTATTGACCAAAATAATAATGTGAAAAATATTTAAAATAGAGTTAATTTCTTCGATAATGAAATTACCAATTAAATGATTTGTATTATTGTGAAAACTTGTGCAAAACATAAGTACGTACGTGGATTTTTTTTTTTGTTCCATATCATCCTGTATCAGCTTGTATAATTGTACAAATTGATACGAAGCCATATCAACTAATAGGGACGGTTACAAAACTGATACCAAGGGGTATGGATAATTAAAAGGTAAAAATTAGCGTTTAGTTTGTTTGAGGACTAGCAAAAGCCAAGTGTGGGGGAATTTAATAGGTGCATTATTTGCACTAGTTTGATATTCTAATTCTTTGTTTTCTTGTTACTTTTCATATCATTAAGCTTTGATTTTGTTTGTTTGTTCAACCAAAGAAGTTTTAAAGTGGATTCAACCAAAGAAGAATAAAAAAGTTCATTGTGACATGAAATGAACAAGGAAGTCAAGTTCTACAAGTGAAGAAGGGCCAAAGACCAAGTTCAACTCTTTCAAATTCAGAATTTCTTATGCAATGCAAAAAGAATGAGGTCATTCAGAGTTTGCATGAAGAAGTTATGAGCAAAACAGTTGGAGAAAAAGATGTATTCAGAATTGGTGGATACGAGTGGTTCACATCAAATGATTCTTGATGCAATTTCGGACAGAAGCCTTTAAGAATCTACACTTATGGAGGATTTTATCCACCGATTCTAGGTGATATTTTGGACAGAAAACTCTTGTTTTTGAGGTTTAAGAATCGGTGCCTAAGGAGGGTTTTATCCAATGATTTTGGCACGACGAGGTCCACTTCTAAGATACGTTTTTTATTTCTAAATCAATGTAACATGGTACCATTAGGACTCTAACACCTAGGTTTCATGAGTATTATATAAGAAAACTTCCATAACTCTAAGAAGGAGAATTCTACAAACAGAGTCACTTGAGAACAAAGAGCTAGGGCTTGGAGTTTCGATTAATCATCACGATTTCTAGGGTTTGCTTATTTGCTTTCTTATATATTTTTCGTGGATTTTGAGAAAGATATGAGTAACTAAACCTTTCTTATTGGTTAAAGATGTAGTCCTAAGTTGCAAAACATGTTTATTAATTGAAGTATTCATTCTCATATGTTCATAATCTCTTTGATATCGTTTACCGTTTATAACGCCATGTATGATCGATTTCTTGTTTGTTTAAGTCATGAATTAGATAAGCATGCATTGATATCTATAGCTAAACTAGGGTTTGAGATCTGGAATTGTCGAAAGATCCTTGTTACAAGTAGCATAACATGGTTGTTGATGATGGGATGCTACCATGCAATTATGTATAGAAGTGTGACATAGTTTAAATCCGTGTGGCTCTTACGCCAGATTTCTTAGAATAACCTCAACTCACAAAGACAATTGCTTTCATTAGGTTAAACTTGTGTGGCTCTTGCGCCAAGTTATTCATTGGAAATGATTCAAAGAGTGGCTCTTGCGCCTTTGATGATAATAGGAGTTTTGCCGAAGTAAACATGCGGTAAGATGTTTCAGGGTTATTGATATGGAGAGTGAATGCATGTTGAGTATGATTCAGTTGATAACATGTTGGAAGATGGAAGATGAATTCTCTAACCCGTGCTCTTTACCTTTGATATTCGTATTAATTTGTTTATTTAGTATAATTTAGTTATAACCATAACCAAAATCCCCATGTTTACATAAGTAATCAAAATAATTTGACAACCCATATCTCTTTAAGGAACGAACTTGTTCTTATTACTATGCTCCAATCCATATTTGTGAAGTAGAGAACTTGAAAACAATTTTGCTTGGCTGACCGACCAAGTACCATTTGAACTATAATATGCTAGTTCTGGAAAGAGGGGTGATTTCCAAACTGCAGATTCAGAAAACGTTTGGGTGATCTTGATTCAATTTGAAACAACAAGAAAAACTTAAAAACCAGAATCAACAACATTTTTTCTTGAAGATCTACTTGAAATCAATGATGAAAATTTTATGAACATTATCATCAACAATTGAATCTAAATATTCATCATTCTCGAGCAATTAAATATTCAACATTATCATCAACAATTGAATCTACTCTTATCACTTTAGTTTGATTTAGAGCAATTAAATTATCATTCTCGAAGTCGAATTTCAAAAAGAAAAAAAATACATTTTAAAGGTTTTTATAAGCCTAAATTCGATTTTTTTTTTATTGAAAGTGTTGTATGATTGGGAACAAGAACGGTATACATTTGTTTGTGTAGAAAATGAATGAAGAGGGTAAATTTGGAAAAGTGGGGTGAGCATATGAATGTTATTCTAATCATTAAACATTTGTACTGTATAAGTACTTTTAAAGTTAGAGAGATCAAAATCAGAGCAAAATTGGTCTAAACCAAGATATGGTCGTTCTAATTTTGCTTCAGTCGCAAAGGAGAAGGAGAAGGAGAAGGGTTGGGAGGGAAGCGAAAGAAAGGTTGAGGTCAGGTATCAGACTATGTGGGATCTGATAGGTGTGAATAGCTATGAACAACTCTCTGTATGTGAATGAGAAGATTGTATGGAGATCAAGTTGCTCGACTTGTGTTGTTCTGTGTTCTGTCCTTTTGTTCAATATATTGAGAAATCTACTTATGATAGTTATTGTAATCGTTCACTGACCTATTCTCATGAAGAAAGTGTCGATAGTGGAGTGATGGTGAAATGAAGATGGTGTATAAAGTGTTAGTAATTGTTTCCCACTTCATTTGAGGATGAATGGACGATTGCTCATCCCACTACTCATCTACTCAACTGCTAATCGATCTTTCCAGAGATTTTCTCTTTAGTGGATGCATTGTTGCACCACATGTCATAGACCGCCAGACCAACACCTTAGTGAATACCCCCCTATTTGTAACATCTTTGATGTCTCGCGTAAATTTTGTAGCATTAGACACTATTAATGTGAAGTCGAATGAGACTTGCTTACTTAGTCTTTTGACTAATGGCTTGTCCTGCTTGACTAGCCTGATGAGTCTAGCGAGATTTACTATAAATAATAATTAACTTTAAAATAAAAAAATACTTTATTTTATTTTATTGGATTCATGAGAACTATGTGAGTTCATATAGGTCAATTAGTATTGACGTATTTTGTAAAAAAATAAGTGTAGCATGCCGAGTACAAGAATATATATGTGAGGCCACACATGAAAAAATATGTGAGTGAGGCTAAGTATGGCCTTGACGATCAGGACAAGATTGGATGGACTAGCTAGGGCTTGGACGGGCAAACATTGCTAGGTAAGACGAACAAGCTTGCTTGGTAAGCGGACAAGCATGGCTTGGTAGAGATCACGTCGTGGCTTTACTGAAGAAGTCACAAATTTATGAGGCTATAGGATATTTGGTACTAATTGGATCAAGAAGGATATACAGAGCATGATTACTCTTCTTTCATGATGGCGCATTCCAACTCATACTTTTATATGCAGATGGGGAGAGTTGATATTGTACCTAATTGAATGTGTCGGAACTAACCAGTTATGTTAGACTCAATTTATATTAAACCGCTTTTCTCTTAAATAAAAGACCTTGTGTTAGTACTAACTGATATGCAATAAAAGTTTAAAACTTGTGCAAATGTAATTAACCCCTTCTGGTTAACCCGAGAGAAAAAAATGGGATAGATTTATGAAAAATCCTATTTAGTTAGATAGGGTCGATTGATATAGGACATCAAAATAATTTATTGCTGAGCCGTATGAGGTAAGAAACTCTCATATACGGTTCTAAGGGAAGGGTTATATGCACCAACACTAAAACACTCTCTCTCTTAGGTTTCGCTCTGTAAAATTTATCTAAAATTAAAAGGTTATCTTCAACAATTACATCAGTTATCTTCATTAACCGTCATCTTCATCTTCTCTACTGATTTTTGTTTAACAATTCTCTTGATGCTCTGCTCATATTTTAATTTAATTTAAGATATGGGTAGATTAATCTATGTTAGTATATATATAAAAATTAAACAAATTGTATTATAGCAATTGATATTATAGTATATATTTATTTATAATATGCATGGTAAGTGTATGCTATTACGATTTCTCATACCTCCTGGAGGGACTTGATTTTATTCAATCTTTAATTCAATCTTTTACGGACACGATAATCAGAGATTACATAATTAAATGTTAACTTTGGACATATAACTTCTTTTATAAAAGCATTTTATCTTCTCGGAGAGTATCAAACAAAATGGTGATAAACCATTAAAAGATTTCAATTCTCCTGTTGGTTTACATGTATTTTGTACAAAATTATGTTTCCGTTTTCTTTTGGTTTAAAATCATTATACTAATCGTGTATTTCGATTTATAAATGTAATTGAATATTATGTAATTATATTTTATTATCAATGAAATTTACCGTTTTTATGTCCCTCGTGTAAGGATTGGCATAGAGAGTAGAGAGGGTACACAAGAAAACTAGAATAACTACATTGTATTGAGTTCGATTGTTCAATTACTGATTTACAAATACTGCCTTTTTATAGGCTTTAAAAGACTCTACTAGTTTCCCTAAATAATAGGCATTACAGCCCATGTTCTCAACCCTAAACTCTCTTAAAGACTAGGACTAACAGACCCAACTAACTTGTAACTTATTCAAAAAACCAACTCACACACGACCAAGTCTTTTGATCGTGTTCTTTTGTAGTTTGAGTTTATTTAGAATTCTTAACATCCTCCCTTAAACTCGAACTACAAAAGAACAAATTCTGCACTATCCTATAAACTAAATATGGGAGCATTAGTTTATGCAGCTGCGACACTTCGAGCATCTGGTTGAACTTGCTTCACCGTTACTCCCGGCTTCAACACGGGCTTCTTACTCTACCCGAGACATACTGATACTGCGGATCAAACTGTATGCACCCAACAAACTGAACCTATTTCATAGATTCTGAACAGTTTCCTAAACAAGCTTGAACACCTCGTTTTTCACCGACGACTTACAAAACTCATGCAATCGAGTTCCAACAACAAACATATTTCTTCCATTCTTTCCCTGAGTTCATTCTCCAATCAACACCAACACCCATTGATCTCATTATCTCATGGCAGCATCATCTCTCGACTGAACTCAAATCCTTTGTCAACCTCATTTTCTTCTTCCTGTTTCTGCTGAAACCCATAATTTCTTCATAACCAAACACATAAACCTTCCAGTTTGGCAAAACTGACAAGGCAATTTCCAACATTCTACACATCACGGCTAAGTCTTTTTGGAGCATTTCATCGAGCACCTTCAGTGCATATCTGGTGGTAGATTCTGGCATGTTTACTTCGTATTTTGAATGTCAAATTACCTCCTTCCCTGCAAATCACAATCCATTCATTCACACAATCCATTTCCTGAACTCAATATCACCAGCAAACCCACCAACATAACCATCTCTATCTTGTTCTCGCTGGTAGTAAAACTGAACTCATTTCTCTGCGATTTTCTAATTCTTAATTCCATCTCTGCCAAGAAGTGAACTCGCCTGAATCCTTCCTTCTCTCGACTCACTTCTTTGCTTTCTTTGGTACCTCGACAGCTGGTGGAGGTGCAACAACAGTTGGTTCCTTGTGAACAGGTCCATTATCAGGCAAAACACCTTTACCTAATACTTTAAAATACCCATACTGAGTGACATCAATAACTAGTGCTTTATCAGTACCTTTAGCTTTAGCTTTCACATCTTCAGGTACCATCGACCATAACTTATCAATATTAACTATTGGACAATAAAACTTGTTTATGAGTTTATGGAAATACCTCATACCAACCTTACCGTAATAACCAGGATGGTACTTCTCGAACAAGATACGATGGTGATGCATACCTCCAGCATTTCCACGACCTCCAGGATGCTTCATGTGCTTACACGACCATGACCAGCTGGAATTGTCCACAGAGATTTCAATGCTTTCATTTTGGGTCTAACCAAACCTTTCCTTTCCCACACTTGAGGACGCTAGCTCCAAGCCTCTTCTGGAGCTTCAAAGAAACCATATTTACTCTCATTCTCTCCTCTGTTGCTGGTTTCATCCATGGAGTATATTAACTCCACAACATGGATGCACTAACTCACGACCATCCCTCGATACTTCAGTACCGATAACAAGCAAGAGCTGCGGCTCTTTTCATCTGCTTGTTTCATGACATGAAACCAAATTCCTATTTCACAATCGAACCACTTCAATTTGGAAACAACACAAGTTCTTGTTGTCCAAATTCAGGTCCAAACAACCCATCCTTCTCTCTTTTGCGCGTCTCAAACAAACCCATTAGACTTCATCCTGACTTCTCTTCTGTTTTCCGTCAAAGTTCAAATCTTCTCTGAATTTCGGTCTTCTCACTGTAATAGTAACATCAACATAAACCCATCTATCAATTTACGAGATTCATCTTAATGATTTATCTCTCTGTCATTTCTTCTCCCTGTTACAGGCAACAGCGACCACCAAATCTCTTCTTCTCATCTTCGTTGTCAACTCAACACCAATTCAAAACGAAACCCTTCTTTACCATTTTTCCCTTCCACGTCAGAAACCTCTTCTTACTTCAATCAAACCTATTGATTCTTCCATGATCTTCTTAATATCAACTGTCCAACCCACGACAACACTTCTTCAATCTTCTCCTTGAAATCGACTGCCATCTTTGTACAGAAATCAAATCCCAACTGAATCTTCACCTCACATCAACCCAACTCTTCATGTAATCTCGGTTCAACCAAAACCATCCATTCTCACCTGAGTTCTCTGTTATTTCTCTCAATCAGCAAAACCCATTTCTTCTCTGCAACTTTACCAAACCCTAATTTCTCCGATCTGATTCTACTCACATCCATCTTCTCTACCAACAACCACCTCCCTGAATTTGTTATCACCACCAACTGCCAAATATTCATCTTCTTAATCTCTGCCAGCTTCAGCTCTTCTCGAATTCCTCTTCACTCAATCACCAACAACAGCTCTCATTTCCTCTCTTAAAATCTAACCACTCTCTCTATCCTAGCTCTGATACCACACGTAAGGATTGGCATAGAGAGTAGAGAGGGTACCCAAAAAAACTAGAATAGCTACATTGTACTGAGTTCGATTGTTCAATTACTGATTTATAAAGACTGCTTTTTATAGGCTTTAACAGACTCTACTAGTTTCCCTAAATAATAGGCATTACAGTCCATGTTCTCAACCCTAAACTCTCCTAAAGACTAGGACTAACAGACCCGACTAACTTGTAACTTATTTAAAAAACCAACTCACACACGACCAAGTTTTTTGATCGTGTTCTTTTATAGTGAGTTTATTTAGAATTCTTAACACCTCGTTCCTTTAACAACAGAAAAAAAAAAACTGATACGGATATGTACGGCGACGGCAATCCATGCAGTGAGAAACCCGGGAGCATCTTTGCCTCTTTGAGTTTTTGTTTGTTTGTTTTTTCTCTTTGAGTCCTTCACCCCAGGTAATGAAGGTGTTTTTAGACTTTTAGTACGTTATCCGTTTCCTGTGTAACAGATATTACAAGTGTGGTCACTCCGAAAAAAAACCAACTCAGTTGTACCGACGTGGTGGAGAGAAGCTTACGCATGTCTATCACGTGTTGGTAATACTTTGTACTTTGTAGATATCTCTTTCTATGTCATCGTCTTTAATGATAAGATAGTTCAGGTTTACATCCAAACTCAAGGAAAGAATAGTCATTCAGTGTGTGACACGCAGTTGACTCTTCGGTATTTCTATTCTATCCACACTGTTTCCTCGTTTTCCTTCCTTCTCTGACTACTGACTCACACTATTCTAACTCTCCAGATTGTCCGCAAGACAGACAAAGTTTTAGATAGAGATCTTGATGGCGGGTAAAAGATAACCAGATCTCGAGAGATCTCTGACGGAAATTTTAAAAAAAAGAGAACTCTCATCATTTCCTTCTTTTGTTTTACAACACAAAATCATTTTCAATTTCATTTTCCCTTATTAGTTACTTACAATTCATTTCGACATGAATGAATGAATTATTCTGTTAATAGTAAATGCATCCACTTCTCGACACGCCTTACAAAAAAACGTGTCGCATCGTGTCGGTCTCTGACGTTCTTGGATCACGTCCATTGACGCGTCTCTTTTGAAATTTACGTTAACAAACTCTTGGTGTACCCTCTTTGTTATGAAGCTTATGGGTGATTGTTCCACTTATTGAACAGCGTGACGATGGGGTCGGTTCATAAATTTTACTTTCTTGTATGGTATTTTGTTCAAAAGGTTGAAGGGAGATAGTGCATTCTTCTATCATTTATGTGTTTTTATTTTATATCTGTGTTTAATTTCAGTGTTGGATTTGTGGCCATATATCTATTTGGGTTTGAATTAGAGAGCCGTTCATTTTCATACTAGAACCCTTTTAATTAGCGACAAAATAAGTGTGAACGTAGCTGAGAGAATTCTGAAATGATGGCTATTAAGGTAGTTTATTTAAGTGTTAAATATCTTTGATGAGAAGAAAAACTACTACTATAAATAGCATCATAGAGGTGATAAACCTATTTCTTACCATAGAAGAATGAGTTACTTGAACCATCACTAAAATACGTAATTAGAAAAGAAATGATGAGAGGAATAAAGTTTACTACTCTCAGCAATTGGTTTAACTGACAGAGATGGAATGTTTTGATTATGATCACATCTCAATCAGGTAAGTTACTTAACTTGCTCCATTAATTCAGTCATGATTAAATGATAGTTAAGTAGTGAATTATGAATGTCCTAGATCCTACAATCATGGTGTGTTGATTGTTTTCATGATTAAATTTCTAACATGTGGTATCAGAGAGCATGGTTGGATCATTCATATTCATTCATAAGGATAAATTTAAGGTTGAATTAATGGTAGCATGATTAACTTCCATGAAAGTGATAATTGTATTTGTGTTATTTGGATCATGTTAGTACTGTTTTGATCAAAATATGAAATCACTGTTTTATGCATAAGGATGTTATAATGGTAGGTTAGAACCAATGTAGTACGTACCGGTCAGTAAGGCCAAAATTTCGTCGATTTTACCGGTACCGGACACAAACCGAAACGAAACACTCAAAACCGGCGATACGGTATTCGGCCGAAAATATCGCCCGGTACGGTCCAATACCGGTATAACCCGATATTTTCAGGTTTTTTTTTTTTTTACCGTTAGATTAGACTCTAATCTAATCCAACGATCCATATTCGCTACAGAAGATTAAAACGATCGATCTGTTTTTAGTTTTCTTCATTTCTTTGCGCCTCCATCTTTTCAATCTCTCCTGTTTCAACTTTCAATCTCTTCATTCTCTCTTTTCAGTTTTCAGTTATACCATTGCTTCTGGACTGGAGTTTTCTTCTCACTTCTACTCATACGAACCCTAGTTCTCAGATAGAGAAGAAAAATTAGCCCCAAATTCAGAAACAACCCTAATTTTAGCTGGCAAACAGAACATGGTTTAGATGAATATATCACTGCATAATCGAATCAGTTGAAAGGTATGTTTAAAACCCCTTGATTACAGCCTTTGTAGTTTGTTTAATGGTTGAAGTTTAATTAGGTTTTATTAGAAGCTCTCGGAGAAACATGTATGATTGTTCTTCAATTACCGTTAATGTTTAGGGCATACAAATTGTGGGTTTTATGAAATTGAAATTGGGGCTTGTTGTATAATTATGTGATTTGATGCTTTGTAAAACCCCAATCCCAACTATTGTATGAAATTGGAATGGAGAAGAAAGGTTCTATAGGTTTATCTCTCTGTTCTTAGACTTAGCTTTTGTAGCTTTATCTCTCTGTAGCTTTGTTAAATGGTTGTGTTGTTGTTTTTGAAGTAAGAAATTACATAATCTCTTCCTGTCATTTTAGTATATTTATACTCTCTACTATGCTCTGTCACTTGGAAGTAAATAATGCAGGCATTGAATTCCTGTTCAGTTCTTGTATATAGACTTCATTTAGGCAATGACGAATAGTTTAAGGTCATTTTGATTGGGTACAGATTTTCATAGCTCAACTTTCCAGGCTTAGGAAATGACCACAATGTCTACATGTTGTAACTCTAAAGTTTTTTATTCAAATTCAAACATTGACTATGTAAATGTAATACTTGGACTGGAAATATGAACTGAATTTTGTTTATCATGTTAGGACTAACTGAAAATTGTGCTGATGTTGCCAAGAAAAGATTTGAACTGCCCTTCACAACTTGAGGGTTCTAATTATTTTTTATGTAATTAAGCATAAAATCTGATGAGGACTGTGAGTGTGAGTATGAGCAGCTTCTCTCCCAGAATAGCTCTCTCAAGGTGATACTTTACCTGATACTAACTTTTAGAGAAGGGCTAAACTTTACAGCTTGAGCTATTGAACCTACTCTCCAAACTGTATTGAAACTTACTTTGTCGAGAGTCCACAAGGCAATTCGAGAAATAAGCACCTATGGGCTGGATGTTAGTAGACTGTTTGAATTGTACATATACTGAATTACCTTTATATGCTCTCAGACTTGTTTAATTGAGTGAGATAGTACATAATTTGTTCCTGTATGAAATTGGAATGAAGAAGAATGGTTGTTTTTGAACTCTCTATTATGCTCTATATTTACTGTATGAAATTGGAATGGAGAAAATAGGTTCTGTAGGTTTATCTCTCTGTACTCTATAATCTGTTCTGTGAGTATGGCTAGGTGCTGGTTCTCACTTTTGATTTCTTAACTTCTTAGTGAGCCGACCTGGATTTGCATCTTTTGTCCACAGGTTTGGACAACTTCAAGCAGTTGATCTTCAAAGTACTGAACCAGCAACTTCAAGCAGGTGATTATGGATTCTTCTAATGCATCCAATTCATGCACTACACCCTCTACATGTGGCTCATTGCCTTCATCTTCTACACAAACCAAAGACACACCAACGAAAAACACACTGACCTTGATGCATAGGATACTGATCAATTGATGTTGCACATTGATAGAGGACTACTTGAAGTTGGTGATGACTCTGATGGAGTTAATACATATGATGGTATCTATAATGAATCTAATGATCTTGATTAGAATTGTAATATCTTTGTTTAATTATTACTTTAGACGGTGAACTTTGAAGTTGTTCTTGTTTCTCTTGTGTTTCCAGTTTGAACTATGCATGAAATCTATGGATCTATATATTTTGGATGAGTACTAGTTTTTCTTTCTAAACTTTGTGAAAAACGTTTGTAATAACGTGTTAAAATATATTTATAGTTATAAAATATGAGCTAGTATTTTTTTTATAAAATTATAGGTATATAATATATAGATCGATATTTAACCGATATTTAAAATCAAAATTTCCCGGATACAACAGTGTACCAGTGTATCGCTTTCGACCGGTACGAACCGAAATCAGATATGAACTACATTGATTGAAACTTCTAAGACCCATTTAAAGTAAAAAAATAAATAAATTCATGGGATGTATTGATTGATTGTTAATAATTAATCATGTTCATGTCACTCAATATCAGGCTCCTTTTGATGATATTCAAGACGATATTGCTAGCCGACTCAATACACATTTATCTCTTCATGTTAAGAAGATGACGTGTATGTTTAATGAATTTTCGGTACTCTGTTTTAAGAGAATTTTCGTATCGATATAAAAGTCCGTAAACCATAATGATGTGTAAAGACTCAAATGGTCTTGGATATTTAGGTTTGTTAACCGACCGAATGTGAAAAGTCTTTTACAGCATCTATAATTCGGTCTTGGATATTTTAGATCTTTAACCGACCATGTGCGTATGTAAGCCTTATGTTTATCTGAGGAAATAATTTCATTAGTGTGTCTTGATTATTAGATTGACTCAACTCGCATGTAGTTACCGAGTTGGAAGTGTTGGTGCTGGTCAATTTTGTTACCCGACTAGGCATGAAATGGTAAATGAGATATACAGCACTACGTCAACTAAGTTTAAATGCTTGGGTGTGTCCGGTAAATTCATTATGCAAGTTGGCTCATGAGAGGTTAATGAGCCATGACGTATAAAGACAACTAAATTCATGTTTACATTATGGCGGTATTAAAATGAATTATAATCGGCTAAGAGCATCTGCAATCGTCGACTAAATCGACGATCAAAGATGAAAAATAATCGATAGTCGACGAAAGTGAGCCACAGTCGTCGATTATATTTAGTATTTGATCGATGAAAATCACTGTTCCAGATTAAATCTGATCGCTGATCGACGACTATAAATTATAGTCGCGCGTTACGTTATGGTTTCGTTTGTTTCCGAGCGATTCTACAAAATCCCGTTTAAAAACAAGGGCGTAGAGTTGGCATTCCGCCAGTGTAAACGGGACACCTATATTCCGCTCGTCAACACGAAACTCTGGAAGCTCGTCCTTGTCATAAGCGAGGTACCTTGAAACCGCTCCAACAATTCAAACACGGGCGTGGTGCTAGCCATGCGTTCAATGTTGGGCGTTATGTTGTTGCCGCGCCTGGATCTGGGCGAGCGGCATTGTCACCGTTGGTGGAAGGGCGAGGTAACAGCGCTCCGTTCAAGTGACCGTTTATAAGTTCAAATGTTAATACTTCCGTTGAAAATATTACCGTTGTAGTTTAACGGCTATATTTTTACCCTATATATGTGATAACAGACGAATGGCATTTTACTGAATGCATTCATAACTTGTGTAAAAAAATCTAAAGTTTGTTTTTATTTCTAATCGATAAGTAAAATGCCACCATCAAAACCACGAGGTCCAAATTTTTCGTCTTTTGAAGATGTTACGATGTGTAGAATTCATTTGTCAATTTCTCAAGATTCTAGCATCGGTACCGATCAATCTGAAGATCAATTGTGGTCACGTATTTTATTCCGGATGAAAGAAGATATACCTACTATGCCAGTACGTACTTGGACCTCCCTTCAGAAACGATTTCAAATTATAAGTAAAGATGTTGCGCTATTGTCTGCAAAAGAGACTGAAGTAGAAAGGGAACATCATACTGGTTGGGGTCCTGAAAATAAGGTAACTCTCGTTTAATTATGCTTATTACAGTTGTCCATATGATTGTATATCCTTTAACAAATTCAATTGAAACACCAGTTCGCAGAAGTCCGTAGGCTTTTCAAGGAAGCCACTGGTCGAAGTTTTAAGCATGAAGATTGCTACACAGTTATGCTTGAAAATATTAAATATTCAAGAAGGTCGACATTTGTTTTTGATTCATCACAAGCAGAGTATGATTACGACAATGAATCTCAGGACGTACAGGACACACCAGATTTAAGTGTGGATGGTCCAAGCGCCTTTGACGACCTAGGAGATATCCCAAACACAGTAATCCGTCCAATGGGGAAAAAAGAGGCGAAACGACAAAAGACAAAAGGAAAGCAAAATTTACCGAACAACAGGAATTGATGGAAAATATTTATAGAGAGCAACAAAGCTTCAACGCCAAATGTACGGAACAAAGAGATATGAAGATGGCACAAAGAGATGCTGAGTTTGCAGCAAAATTAGCTAATGATAAAGCAAAGTTTGAAGCTAAATTAGCTGATTCAAATGCAAAGTTTCTGGCAATACAAGCAAGGCAAGAAGCAGAAGAGGAGTTCCGTATAATGACGATGGATGTGTCACAAATGGATGTTGTATCAAGACAGTACATTGAATTGAGGAATGGTGAAATTTTGAGGAAAAGATTAACCCAATCATAGAGGCCATACATCAAGACTACTGTCAAATCGTTTAATTAATTTTATGGATTTATTTAGAAATTTGTATTTAGTTTAATACCAATAGATTTTTATGTTTCTAACGGGTTATAATTTATTGGATTGAATTTTTAAAATTACTTCAGTAACTAGATGAGCTCGAAATATAAATATACCTACTAATAATTGTAGTCCTTACAACAAATTCAGCCAAAAACCCCATAAAAATATTCATTCATCCCCAACATATGACCATATGTGTTCGATCAAGTCATTTCTCAAACGAACCCCAGTTTGTTTATCGAATATTGCACGCCTGCGTTGGTCCTTCACCATTCTTGAAAGTTGAGAAGTGTTGTCCCTTGAAATGACACATGGAGCACCATGGCTTCGTTGTTCATAGTCATGGGGCCAGTTGCCGGGAATACGTTCATCCTCCATTATCATATTATGGAGAATAATAACGGTTTTCATGATATAGGCTAACACGTCAGGATTCCACATTCTAGCTGGTTGTTTGATAATTGCAAATTGACTTTGTAATACACCGAACCCCCGTTCAACATCCTTTCGACAACCTTCCTGCAAAGCTGAAAACTTCTGTTTCTTTTGTGAATCAGGATGTTTTATGGTAGTCACAATAGTTGCTGTCTCGGGGTATATTCCATCCCCAAGATAGTACCCCATATTATATTGATTTCCATTGACCTCAAAGTTAACTGCCGGTGCTTTACCATTGATAAGTTTTTTGAAAATATACGACCTTTTCATCACATTGATATCATTGTTTGAACCCGGTATACCAAAAAATGCATGCCAAAACCAAAGATCATGCGACAACACTGCCTCCAAAATAATACTTTCGATACCCTTGTAAGCGTTATAAGCCCCCGATTCAGCGGAAGGGCATTTGTCCCATTTCCAATGCATGCAATCAACACTACCAAGCATACCTGGAAATCCCCTTTTTTGGTTTTCATGAAGGAGGAGTTCAACATCACGCTTAGTTGGTGTCCTCAAATATTCTTTTTCGTACAGTTGGAATATGACCATGCAAAATCTGCGCGTTGCTTCCAAAACTGTAGTTTCCCCAATACGTAAATACTCATCGATTGCATCTGCCGCGCAACCGTACGCTAACATTCTAATAGATGCAGTAATTTTTGTGTGGGGTGTTAAGCCTAGAACACCACATGCATCAGTTTTTTGAACAAAATAACTATTTACCGCAACAACATCACCCAATATACGGTTGAATAACTCTCGCCGCATTCTGAATCTTCTGCGAAATAGATTAGGTGGAAAAGTCGGGTTGTTGCAGAAATAGTCTCTCCATAGACCTTTAGCACCTACATCACGTTGTCTTGGTATTTTTGTATGTGTATGTGGAGGGTTCATATTTGACAACATTAAACCAGCAGTAACTGCTAGGTTATTACTGTTCGCTTCAACTGAACTTTCATCTGATGAGTAGTAACTTGTGTTATCATCATCGTTTAATGAACCAGAAGAAGAAGAAGTATAAGAAACATACTGAGGAAAACTAGAAGAGGAACCATAGTTGTCTATATGATTTACATAACCAGATATTTTGTTATGTGCTGGAATTTGTAAGGAGGAAGAGATGATGATAATACTCGGTTTGTATTCATGAAGAAGCAACTGTGGTTATTTATAATAAAAAAGGGGAATGTTAAACACAAATATTTTCACATATCGTACTAATTTTATATATCTTGACAAGGCAATGACATGAATTGACAATACACCGACCACATTTCAATGCAAATAATATTTATCAGATTTGTCAGAGATATTTTATGTATCTTGACAAGGCAA
>JAJJMC010004708.1:303368-422134 GCA_023531435.1 Papaver californicum | reverse complement strand
GATATTTTATGTATCTTGACAAGGCAATGACGTGAATTGACAATACAACGACCACATTTCAATGGAAATATTATTTATCAGATTTGTCAGAGATTTTTTGATGTATCTTGACAAGGCAATGTTATTAAATAGATTATTGCTCTATATTTAATCCCAATACTTTCTTTGTTTACTTAATAACTTAATTACACTCATGTCAACATTTCATTCAGCCGAAGACTTGGCTATAACATTTCGTTAACTGAACAACAACTTAAGGTAGTACAATACTTTTATTAAATCAAAAAAGACATACACGAAAGGGAAAGAAAAATAAACTACCACATTTCAGATACATAAAGTAAAAAATAAACCTATTAGTGAAACCTGTAGAATTCATTTTTCAGACGACGTTGACGACGCCTACTAGGTAAAAAGATCAACACAAAAGGATTGTATTCATCCATTACCCTTAAGATCTCAAAATGAGGTTTGTACTGGAATTCACTTCGTTTCCATCTTGTCCATTCCTGTAAAGATCGAGCAACAACTTGATCAACAGTTTCATTCCTAAGACGAAATTCATTGACCCGAGCAGTTAAAGAAGAAAATTCTAATACTGCCTTAGTAATTTTCACATATCGACAAAAAAGGCCTGCTCTATTCCGGTTGTTTGGATTACCGGTTTCAACGCGAAAGTTTGTATGTGTGTGTTCCAACCATTCCATGGTCATACAACCATTGATATCACGTTCCTGACCCCTTGCTGGATAATGTAATACTATGTTTCGACATATGGATAAATCTTCATCTAAAGTAAAATTGGTTGCATTAAGGGAAAATTTTTCATAACCAGACATTGAAAAATAAAAAGTGGGAATAATGATATGAGTTGTGTAGCTATTGAATGTTATTTATAGTAGTATACGAGTACAAATATAGCCGTTATGCAAGGAAAAAAAGAAGGTAACATAACGGTAATAAAACGGTAACATAACGGCAACATAACGGTAATAAAACGGTAACATAACGGTAATAAAATGGTCATTTAAATTTCAATTTTAGCTGTAAAATTATCATACTACATAATAGGCGTACTAAAAAAATAACATTTCATTTAACCGTCATTCGAGATTTTAATTATTATTTTTAACCGGAGTTTGATCTTGGTGGAATAAATGGCGGGAAAGTTGGTCTGACGTTCTGCGTTGGGCGAACTGTTGATGAAGAACCGGGAGGTGGTGTGGTGGAATATGAAGCAAAACCTAAGGTTGCTCTTGACGCAATTGGGTTACCTGTCTGGTCAACAACGCATTATGATCTTGTAAGAGGAGGTTTTCAGCGGCAAACTGAGTTCGAAGGTTGTTCAACTCAACTTCCTTAGCCATGATGTAATCCATCCTATCCTTAGTTTCAGATAAGGTAAAATCCCGAAACTGCTGTGTAAAATCAGCAAAGTTTTGGACTAAATCATAGGCCGCCACCTTGGATGGAGGAAAAAAAAACAGCATTAAAAAACCAACATTTATTAAACCATAAAAAATTCCCCCACGACTTTGTTTAGTACTTACATATGGTAGTTGTTGGGGAGGAGGAATGGGTACATGATCAGGGCGCCGTGGAATGTTGTGTTTGATACGGTCACCCGCATATCCATACGTTTCAACCTCCCAATCAACTTCCGTCACATATTTGTAGAGGTTGGTAACATGTCGCCAATATT
Organism: Papaver californicum; assembly: GCA_023531435.1. NCBI lineage: Eukaryota > Viridiplantae > Streptophyta > Magnoliopsida > Ranunculales > Papaveraceae > Papaver > Papaver californicum. The sequence goes on along the minus strand of JAJJMC010004708.1, from coordinate 420,432 downwards.
CATAATAAACCTCGTATTGCACGACACGTACGTATTCACTACAATTGCCATGAGCTATGGGTATCATGTCTTCAATGTCATCGTCACCGAAGTTGGAAATACAATTAGGGGGGTTTACAGGAATACCCCAAGTTGGGTTGTTCTGTCTCCAACAACGGTCTCCGAGATACATATTGTGCTTTATCCAATAAAATGATAATAAATAAATACCAACCATGTGACAAAAGTACAACTTCGAAAATTTACGATTGTAAAGAGAAAAGAATTAGAGAACTTACAGTGCCGAGCCAGGAGAATGTAACCCGTTGGGCAGAAAGTTCTATTGCCTTCGCCCCAATATCTTCTGGTAAAACTGCGGTAAGCCATGGTCATCAAGTCGCGGACTCAGCAGATAACTGATTTAGTTCAATCATTGACTTCATGATATCAACACCCTTCTTCCGGGTGGCGAACCACCTACGACATCTGAGCCATTCATGTTCACTTTCAGACGTAGTCTTGTTCGGACGAAATATCCCAAGGTATTCGTATCCCCAAAACTACAACATAAATTGCAAATTATTTAACTACATACCAACAAAATTGTAAGAAAATTTTATTAATTTTACGAAAAAAAAATTACCTCCAAAATTTGGAATGGGCCGGATACTGATTTCTGGCCCCTAGAAGCCGAGGCGAGACCCGAATACAACTTTGAGAATGCAGGACCACCCCAGTCGTACTGATCAACTTCATTAAGATTTTCAAAGGCAGCCAACCATCCTGCATCAATGTATGTTTTTGCATTTGGGAAAAAGAAATTCCCCAGAACATACATATAGAACGCCCGCGCAACTCTATCAGCAAGGACACTATCATCGTTCGCCGCGTTCAATGTACCGATATCAAAATAGCTGGTCAAAAACTTGATAGTTATTGCATCAGAAACCCACTGTTGTGGAACACCTTCGCTTTTGCATACCGTATTAACTTTCAGTTCGGGAAAGATATTCGCACGAACATATTCAAATTTAAACTTTTGTGGCTCATAAGGGACTGATATCCCGACACCGATACTAAGCCCGGTCAACATAACCCAATCGAGGGGAGTGAACCCAAGCTCCCCAAATGAAAAATGAAATGTGATGGTAGTATTCCCAAACCGCTCGATTATAAAATCTATTAGAGCGTGGGATGAATCTACAACAGGTAGGGATAGTAATCTGCCCCAACCTCCCCTTTCTATTATATATTGGACCCTATTAGACTGCTGAGTAATTCTCTTATAGACCTGTAGAACTGATTTAAGAGAACCACGATGGCCAAACCTGAAGTTGGCGTCAGAGGAATATGTAATATTTGTAGAAACATGTTCCTCCATATCTTCGACAACGGTGTAATGTTCCAGGCCCTGAACATCTACTGACTCGGGGATCATGGACTGTGCTTCAGAACCCTCTGTGATTTTGGCTTTTTTTGCTGGTTTTCTTTCTGCCAACCCATCTCGAAACAACATTACTTGACATCTGTGGTAACAAAATAGAACATTGTCATTAAAATGAACAAATCACGACAATGCATAAACACTTAAAAAAAATTTAACACCACCTAAACAAGTAGGGAAAGCAAAATTTCCATACACATTTGTACAAACAATTATACATTAAACATTCTAAAAATACATACATCATTATCAAAATACAACAATCACACCCATTATAACCATTCTAAATCAAATTACACAATTGCAAAAATTCCATACACATTTTTTTTTATATTAAATCAAAATTAAATAAAAATTAAATAAAAATTAATTTTTTTCTACACAACATAATATATTCAACTAAAAATTAAACATAAACCCACTAAAAATTAACTACAACAATTTCGTATTGTATGTTCAATTTAACAAATAGCAACACATTTTAAAACCTAAAATTCATAACATGTACATAAACCCTAAAAAATTCCCAATTTTATAATTATATGACAAATTCATATTTCAATAATGGGTTTATAATAAACTAATTAAACAACATCTACAACCAATTTAACAAACTATTCATCTAATTATATACGAAATTAAAACAATTGATTTTAAATATTTTTAGGGTAGAAAATATACCTTGATTTTTCTTCAAATTTGGTTGACCAAATTATTAAAATGGGAACGGGATATTGGGTTATCGTCAAAGAGGTGCAAGTTGTTGCCAAAATTGGGTTGTTAAGAATGTTTTGGATGGGAGTGGTAGGAGGTGAGAATGGGGGAACATGAGGCGAGAGAAGAAGATGAAGAAACAGGAGAAAAATTAGGGTTTTATTTCCTCCAACACCCAGGCGAAAAATTGGAAAACCGTCTAGAATTCCTAGACCCAACCCTACCATCACGCCCGACAATTCCACCACACATGTGCGAGCCGCACGCCAATCCAGCGTGATTTTAACACCACGCCCGTTTGTAAATTCACATTGGTATTCCGCACACTTCGCAGACGTGAATATGACATCTCGCCTGAACAAACGGAAATTTGATATGCCGCTTGGAGAATAGGCGACGTTCTAGGATCGAGTTTCAAGTTTTAGTTTGCGGACGGGAGATCAAAATATCGCATGTACCAGGCGTTGTGTTCATGGCTCGTCCGTTTTTTCAAGCGAAAATACAGTAATTCGCTAATACCCAAACGCCAGTTTACTGCATCGCTCGATTATTCTCCGCTGTTTTTACCCCTGATCAAAGATCAAATTTTTTGATCTTTAATCGATGGGTAATCGTGTGATTGTGGAGCCCTAAGTATGAATGCAAATTTTGGCGGTACTGTTCGTCACTTAAGATTTGAGTCAACTTATTATGGTTACCTAGTTGACTAGATCCTGAGCATTCTAATTGTTTGTGATTATATGCCCTCTTGAGTGGTGGTTCATGAAGCTAACAAGAACCAAGCTAGAGCATACTGTGTAGTATAGACTAACGAAATATTCCGGCTGGACTTAGTTGAAAACTCCCATTAAAGTATTAAAGTAACGATATATTTTCTTTAGAAATAAGAAAATGATGACGCGAAGAGTTTGTACTCATCGGTATGGTGTGAACGGACCAAATTAGAACAGTCCTAGCCTTTATAGTCGGCTAGCTATATGCAGCTAGGTTGTCCCTTATCCAAATCTGGGACATAAGTTAGTTGTAGAAGGAAATATAAAATCCTTAACCTATGTACATGTTTTAAGTTAATATGTTCATTGTGGTAACGATAGAATATGCCATATATTGTGTGACCTTCTAATATATAGAGTTTGATCGTTGATTGGATGACCAAAGTAATCATTCGTAGAGGGTTAGACTCGTGAATAATGAAAAAACAATCAACTTTTGTATTCTTATATAAAGGTGGTCTTGGTATCCAAAGATATCATGTCATATGAATATTTAAGGATATAAAATATAACAAGTCGATAGTTAAGGTTATGTATTGGATAAATTTTATGTGTGTCTTAATTCCTCCCAAATGAAGAATTTTGATGTTTCAGTTTATCTATTTACAGTGCATACCTAGAATGCGACCTGGATGTTGTAGAGTTTTACTGTTAAGATTGTGCTGCCAAAGTAGCCAATGTAAAGGGATAAACTCTCTTAAGAGTTATGGTGACAAAGTCGCTTGTATATCATAATTACGTTGTTACTGAATTGTCCAAAGACGTCATTGGTTGAAGTAGTTAGGTGAAATATTCTCTCTTAAGAATAATTTGATACCCAAAGGTGTCAAGCTTATGGTATGGAGAATTAACAAGTTGACATTTGTGTTGCCACCGTATTGGTTGCATTTGATTGTTCCGTATTTAAGGTTAGAATATTGGTTGCATGTTTATGTCGTCTGGATTCAAATGATAATTATGGTAGAATTTTTCATGAGCATAATGTTGGTAACTTGTTTGTTGTTTCATTCTTGAGCAGTAGTAAGAACTCAAAAGTCGACCACTGTTTCATTGCAATAATATAAGAATTTGCTAGACATGATTAAAGTACCTCTTAAGGTTGATGTGTATTATGTTCATAAGACTTCTTAATACTTGGTTATTCACTTACTGCAATGATTATTTAAATTCTATTTTTCCTTTGAAGAGGTGAACTATATTGAGTTTAACCAGTAAATTGGGTTGCTAAGATAACCCCTGAAGAATGGTGAACTCAGTAAGTGATGTGGTCAATAACGTTGTCAATTGCATATTCTAATTAGTTATGGTATTAGTGATTTGTCCAAAGACATCACTATGTGAAGTAATTAGTATATGTTATCCTCATGGTCTTGACAATCAAATTTAATAGGGTGGCAATAAAAATGAATGTCATGTACGTTGGAATTTCATCCCAAATGAGAAGTTTCAACGGTATGATTTAGTTTAAATTTTATGTTGTGGCATGTTTTGATACTTATGCACTTGATTCTTTTGGATGATAACTTGATATCTTTGTATTTGTGCTCTTAATTTGATAATGAGTTGCATAATATTTACAAAAGAATTTCGTAAAACTGACTAGTTTTAGTTAGCACACTGAAGAACACTTCACTATCATGAAATTTAATAGAGTGAAAGGTGTGCATAAGCATATAATTGAATCAAGCAATACTATAACAACTTAGCCACATTATTGATGCAGTGGAAGAGTGATGTTTCCTTGTTAATGCATTCTTTGTTACGGGATAGATAATGTTTTGGTTAGAAAGAAAGCAATATTTGAGCAACAAGGAAATGCATTTGCTAATATTGCAATTTCATTCTTGATATTTTTATGATGACTGTTGGGGAATTTCGGAGAAATGTATTTTCACCATGTTCATCAATGACTTTCACATTATAGTTGCATTTGCTTATTAGTTAGATACACGTATAGATATGGATTGTAATGTTTGTTATTGGGGCTCCAAAGATTACCAGATGAAAAGGTGAAAGTCGAATGTTCATATGAAATGGTGAAATATATTTTGAAAGGTATGACGGGTAAAGATAGCATTCTTGTCAAATAATCGAATTCCTAGAATGTTGTGTTGTGTGTAAAGCACAATGCTCAAGGTACATAATTGTTCCTGTTAAATGTAATTGTGCTACTATTTTAGACATGGTTAAAAATTGCCCGTTATATTGTGGGTGAAAACTCATCAAACTGTTGCAGACATCATAAACTTAGTTTCCAGTAAGTTTCTTTCAAGAATTCTATCAGTCTTTTGATTGAATGGAAACCTAGTTTAGGATGATTAGATTGAGCAACAAAAGCTAAAGTTTTTCACCTACATAAAGGAATTGGATTAATAAAGACTACTAATCCAATGGGCATGTATATATTATTGACCTGATTGTAGTATAAGATTTGTTGAAACTGGAGACGCTTGATTAATGGTTAATCTAGTGGGAGTTGTAAGTTATGAAATGTAGTTTCAATAATTGAGTTATTATTTCAATGATTTGATATGGTCCAATGTATGAAGAACCACAATCAGTTGAACTACTCAAATTTTAGAAAGTAAGGAAATTTGATGTTTCTTATGATAATATGGTATATCTTCAGGAACGGAACTTTGATATTGAATCATACAAGTGCCCAGTTTTGTATTTAATGAGTATTAAGTTTGATGACTCATAATTGTTTGGAGCTTCATCAAATAAAAGTGGGAACAATTATGTCTAGTAGAAACTTGGAGGATAAAGGAACCGAAAGGTTTCTCTGAACGGAAAACTTGACTTTTATCATGTCATCGTGAGGGATTAGTATATGGAATTCTAAAGACTCATCTTAGTTTTAATCTTCAGATTTGAGAAATTCTTTCTCGATCAAGTTATAAATATGAAGATCATTGGGAGTAAGTACATATATACTGATTGTATGTTGATGACACGCTAGTCAGTGTTTTCGTTGGAAATCTTGGTGTTTATTTAAAGCAAGAAAATCATCTTTAAAAGAACTTTTGAATGGGTGAGATGAAACTTTCCATCTGTGCAGGGAAGAACATCTCAGTAAATTAAAGTTCTAAGATTTATGGCATGGACAGTTGCTCTGCTAGTGTTGAAACACTAGTACAAATTTTGGCTTCCGTGACAGTTCAAGAAATACCTGTCACAAAAGAATAAGCTACGAGATATACGCGACAGTTTCTTATAAAAACTCACACTAATAATGTTACAAAATCGTGACAGGTTATTAACTGTTACTTATTAATTATACCATGACAGTTTTTGTAGAAAAATGTTAGTGTATATTGATGTAACAATAACAGTTATAAACTGTTACGATTCTTAAGCTATAGCAACAGTTTTATATAAAAACTGTTATAGAAGTGTATAGCTATAGACGATAGTTTTGATCCAAAACTGCTGCTATAGATATAATTTATTATAAAATATTCTCAATTTTCAATTGTTAGTTTTAGTTCTTAGTTAATTTTAGTAGTGGCCTCCTCCCTCTTATCACGAAGATTTCTCACTCAAAATACCAGACAAACCGCATCTCAAAATTTCTCACCCGAAAAAATCAGGCAAATCCCATCTCTATTCTCTTGGTTTTTTCTCTTACCAAAATCTGGGTTTGCTTCAATCAACACAAAACAACTCTGTTGTTAGGTTAGGGTAAAAGAAAAGGAGATTTTCATTTACTCTTAGGTATTTTAAATCTGGGTTTTATATGCTTTAAATCTCTCAAAGGTTAGGGGTTCCGATCTGTGATTGGGATTTGGTTATAGGTTTCAAAAAAAGGTTGGATTTTTATTGATGATGGCTGTACCAACGATTGCACTATATGCAAGTCTACCAAGTAGTGTTGTTTCTCATCCATGTTCAGTTAATTCCCATTCTAATTCCGATTCATATGAATTCTCGTTGTTGTTCATCATCTCCATCATCTTCATCTTCTTCATTACATAAACCTGTAATTGGTGGTCTTTCTTGTTTATTCAGCTCTAATTCTTGTCCTCACGGAACCAAAAGAGAAACATTTGTTCTCTTCTTCTTTCCTAAAATCAATCTCGAACAAAGGGAGAATTGGAGCATGCAAGACCGGAATTGATTCCAACCCATCTCTAATCTCAATCTGAAGAGGTAAGGGTTGCTTTCTTTTCTTTTCTCTTCATTTCCATTTCTAATTCATCTCTGCCCTAATTTGCATGGGTGATTTCTCTTACAATCTATTTAGGTTTTCCATTCTATTTGAATCTGTGAACTCTGTGGAATTGATGCTGAGCTCCGGTGTACCCATCATCTCTTCTATTTGATTTTGCCTTCTACAGAGGTAGGGGATTTTCTTCTCTTGATTTTAAATTTTCCGTACTAACCCTTCCAGCCCTAATTTGATATGAATGTATGTTTCCATCTCAATTCTTCATTGATGTTCTGATGTTGATTGATATCTTCCTAACCTATGCTATTCATGCAAACCAAAAGTGATAAATTGAAAGGGTTTTCTTTTCATTGTTCTATTTTTGAAACTATATACAATTATGAGCCTTGTTGTTTTAAAATCCCACTCTCTGTGTTAACCATGTTTTTGAACTGTGTATGCTTTGATTTCTCTTAAACTGTGTTAAATGTTGAACCCAATTTGAAATGCATTAATTTTAGTTGTGTCTCACTTTCACAGTTTGAATTTGTCAAATTTCATCCCTAAACTTTTCTTATGATTTAATCATTGATTCCCTTTGAACTTGGATAAATCTTTTATTTCTCTGTTAACTATGTAAAATGAATCTGTGTATAATTGATGATTTTAAATGGGTTTTGGAAGAGTAAGAAAATGTTTGACAACCTTCTAAGTTTGGGTTTCATACTTAAATTGAGCCTTGCATTGAATTTCTAAGAATTTCTCATGACTTGTTTGCAGAAATGACTCTATGAGCAACATTTTGAAACCTGCACTGCAACCTACACTTTATATAAAATGATCTTGGTCCTTTGTTTAAATTCCTTGCATTTTCATTAAATAAGCATTTGAAAACACCCTAATCAATTTGTCTTGGAAACCATCTTATGAACATGTTTGTAAACTGAAATTTCTGAAAAGCTTCTGAACGTGATTTCTGTCCTGTTTTGTCGAGACTTTTTGGACACACCTATGCACCTCATTACCTTTTCTTATCATTTTTATGTTAAAGATGAGTCTCTTAGATTTAAATCAAGACCAAAATCTCTGAATTCCATTGTGAAATGATTTTTATATGAATTTTTGATTTCAAACTGCCGAAACTGCATTTTCTGGAAACGGGATTCCTGTCCTGTTTTTGATGAATTTTTTGAACATAGTTATAGGCCTTACTGTATTTTCTTATAATTTTTATATGTCATCTTATCCTTTCTAGTTTCAAATGAGCCAAGAATCACTCATTTTCATTATGTAACGAAACCTACACAAATTTCTAAACACCGACTGTCCAAACTGAAATCAGAAATGTTTTGCTCCTGTTTTATGCTTTACATCTTTTGTTCTTTGAGTGTTCAAATTCCTTATTTTTCCTAATAAGTTTTACATAAAAGGAGGCCTTCTCTAGTTTCTAAAATGCTAAGGTTTGGTCCTGTTTTATGAGACTTTTATGAAACCCATTTTTATTTAGGTACTAGCGTTAATTATTTTCAAAATCCAAAGAGAAAAACAGTTAGATGCTTTTCGTTTTCATGCTATGAAATCTATCTATTCTTACTATTTTGTTTCACCAACTTAAACCAATCTTGTTATGCTTAACCTGGTTGTTAATCTTATTTCCATTGGATTCACCATTTCTCCTATTTGTTTCAGTACCTCTATACCTATTTTGGTTTGAAAACTAAAGCTCTGCTTGTCGATATTTATTTTAACTTGGTGCAAAAAATATTTAGTGGGTACTTCCCATTTTCTTTGTGAATACCTTTTTACTTAACTGGCGTTTCCTTGTATGGGTTATCATTTGGATGGTTTCTATTTTGATTGTCAATCTTATGTCATGTTTTTCTTGTTTAAATTATCGACTCTGTGGCTCGGTGTTTTCTTTGAATATCCAGATTTGTGTAAAATGTGACATTTTCCCACGTTTTATCAAATTTGTATCAACTGACTTTCTCCATTGAATGTATCTTTGTCTGTAACTTAATTTACTTATTTTTATTGACATTGTTGTATACTGATCTTACTATCTTTAAATCATTAACCATCTTTGACATCTTACTACTGATTTATATGGATTGATTGGTTTTGTCTTCTGTTTCGTAAACTAGTCTCACGCGCAACAATGTTTCTTTATACTTTAACGATTGTTACGTCCATACAAATAGTAGAGTATATTCAATTACAGATCTTATTTCTATGATTTGAAATGATGTTAAAAATATTTTATTAGGATTTGTCAGGCCTTAATTGGCTCCCGTCTACGGACGGCTACCCGGAAGACTGTCACTGGACAGTATTGGCTGGTGTCCGACCATCCTGACAAGTTGACCACTAGTCAACAAAACAATGGCTTGGGCCATTTAGTTCATAAAATGAATTAATATAAATTGTAACTTGTTTACAATTCTAAAAAGGTTCTTCTGTGTAAGTTTGTATTAATTATTTTAAACTGATGCTCTTGTCTAAATAAGCTTATCATTTCTGCAGAATCGATATTAATCGTCCTAACCCCTACTGAGTTAATAGCTCACCCCTTTTAATTGTTGTGGCAGAATAAAGAAGTAACTGAAGCTATTCAGATGATTGCTGCTGCCTATGGCTGCAAAATTGTTAAAGGTGTGCTCAGTCATCAGCTCAAGCAGTAGTGATAGATGGAAACAAGGTTGTACTCAGTGTTCTAGGTCCTGAAACTAGAGTCGATGATGCAGAATTTCGAGAGAATGAAGTTTATGCGATTGATAGTTGCCAGCACGGGAGAAGGAAAGGTAAGGAGACATGATGATTTAAACTTTATTCATTCTTCCAAGTTCAATCTGCTAATTCTAATACAATCTGCGATTGTCAAAACACTGCATCCTAGGATGTTAGATGAGAGGCAAACTACTGTACTACTGTATACAAAAAGCAGTGGGAGAGAGTTATCAGTTGAAGATGAAAGCATCTAGGTTCTCATCGTGCCATTTTCTGATAGGTTTGGCTTTCTTATTCCACTTTCTGACAACTTAGTTCGGAATAATTTACTTTTAGATGTTTATTTATTCTCTTTACCCAACATTGATGTAGTTTTCTTTTTGTTTTATCCTTCTTGTAGGGCATTGGATGTCTGAATCATAAAATTTTGCAGCCATACCCTGAACTACATGAGAAGCATAGTAATGATCTATTTAAGTGTAGAGTTGAAATTAGTTCACAATCGTGAGAATCACTTTTTTGTTCACGTTCAATATTGAACCCAGCTTGAGGCTCAATACTACTGGTTATATGCAGGGGACTTTGTTGCAAATATCAAGTTTATAATTCTGTTAATGCCCTATGGTTCTGATAGAATCACATCTCACGTTCTTCAAAAAGTACAGCCAACAAAGACGTTAGACGAAAAACCTGAAATCAAGGCTTGCTTAGCTTTGGGCTCGAAAAAAGGGAGGTGGAAAGAAAAAGAAAGGCATGTTCTAAAAATTCTCTACTGTGGATGTATAATCTTATTCCCTGAAAACATTATTTAGTTTTGAATGATATACACCCTATATGTAGTGAATGTAAAATCTCATTCCTGAAATACATTATCTCGTTTGGGTTGATATATTAATGAATGTTATCTTTTTGTGTTTTGGTGATGACACGAGTAAGAAGGGTGATAAGGCTAAGGAGTCTACTGAGGCTGAACCTAATGATGCAACAACTGCTTCCCAAGAATGATAATTTTTTTAAGCCTGTAAGTTTCGGTCTTCTAAATATCTGAGTATTGGATTTGTAATACTTTTGCAAGGCCGATTAGGATACCTGATAGTTTTCTCTTGCTTTAGATGTTTAGTACATTTCAGATCAGTGTGCTGAAGCAACTTATAAAAATGAAGTTTGTGTTTGCAGATACTACACAGACTCGTCTGGTACATTTTGGTAGTGTGATGAAAAAACAATTGGATCAGGTCCAAGGGAGCAGACAATCCTTTGCAGAAGAAATTCAACAAGGTATCTGTCTCACTGATGTGAATGTGTTCAGTTTATTTCCTTCATTGCATAACAGTAAAACGCCTAAAAAAGAAAAAAAATGAAGATCATTGAATGTGTACATCTTTTATTTCAGTTTGTGTTGTTCACTTCAAGTTAATTAGAGTGAGATGGTCTGACCATAATCAGTTTGTTGCAGGATACGACCCTTCAAGAAGCCGAAATGGTTGTTCTTTTGATCTTGTAGCAAGTGATGGAAGAGAAGGTGGGGTTTCTCTAGCATTTAGAACTTATAATGTTGAGAATTCAGAATTTAAATCCTTTTGTCCAACTTTCCAACTAAAGTGTCAATTGAATCCTATTTTTTGTAACTTTTTCTGCTACAAGTGCACCATTATGACTTGTTCATCACCGGGAAGTTTATTTCTTTCAAATAGTTTATTTTTGAATTGTTCCTCCTATTCTTTCGATCAAACATTCATGTTGTATATTGTTTTGTATCTAGTCTAAGTGCAATTAGAATTGAAATTTTGGGTTGATTAAATGTGCAAAAGCTACTTGAAATTTACTGCAGTTAGGAGTTCTACTCACTCTTGGTTATCATTACATTGGAGCTCGAGGAGATATAAATGTTTGGAATCCACAAGTTGAAAACCTAGACAATGAATACATTTCAGGTCAAATATGGGTTTTAAATGGTGATCACTTTGCGGAAACTGCATAAGCTGGATGGATTGTAAGTATATACATTTCTCACCCTATCTTTGTATTTATGTATGCTTGATTTTTCTATGTGTATCTTGTTTGATAAATTAGTTCTGGTATATCCTAGAGTTTACGGCGATACAACAACACGTTTCTTTGTATATTGGACTGTAAGTATTTCTTCTTGTCCTCTTTCCTATAAATGCCAATTTTGTATGTTTGATTTCTTCTATGCAATGTTAGTTCTAATGTATTATGCAGAATGATAATTCAGATAAAACAGGTTGCTTTGACCTATGGTGCCCAAGGCTTTGTGCAAACTAGCACTGAGATAGCCCTTGGCGCTAAACTGGATCCAATTTCAAGTATTGAAGGACATCAATCTCATATACCCCTTTTCATGTACCAGGTACGTGCGAATTCTTTAAATTAGTTGTTCAACCAATATAATATCAAGTCCATATAATGGTATTTATTTTATGAAAATGCAATTTTCATTTTTGGTTAGTTACTTCAAACATTGCTTACTTTGTATTCTTTTTACAGAGGAAGTCCGAGTACAATGAAGGACAAATCATGGAAGTACAAAGAGAATTCGTAAACCACATGCTGCCATTATTGGTGGCATGAATTGGCATGATTAGATTGGGGACATGAATTGGTAGGAGTATATTTCGATCAACACTTCGGAAAATGGATGTGGTTTCCAACTTCACTGTTAATTTCTTTTAGTTAGTAACTTAGTTCTAAGACTACTTTCATATCAAGTCTTTTGAATTATGTAGTACATTCACTTCTAGTTAACTTATTTTATTTGAACTTACTAGTTCCGTACTAGCTATCTGTTAAACAGTTTATTGAGTAATCTAATGACAATTTTATTAAAAGCAAAATTTTCTTTCTATAATTTTATTGAGCAATATCAGTAACTAGTTTGCTACGAATTATCCTTCTACAAAGTTGACTCTTCTATGACAGTTTTATTTAGAAAACTGCTACTTTAGTATAAGAAATTGAGTAATTGATGATAGTTTTATGAAGAAACTCTGATCTTAGTCTAAGAAGTTCAGTTTTTAATGACAGTTTTAATGGAGAAACTGTCACCTTAGTAAAAGAAATTAAGTTATCCATGACCGTTTTTATGGAGAAACTGTCACCTTAGTAAAAGAAATTAAGTTATCCATGACAGTTTTTATGGAGAAACTGTCACCTTAGTAAAAGAAATTAAGTTATCCATGACAGTTTTTATGGAGAAACTGTCACCTTAGTAAAAGAAATTAAGTTATCCATGACAGTTTTAGTTAGAAAATGTTATTATATATTGTCAACAATTACAGGTTTATGAAAAAACTGATACTAATAGTTATGATTCCGTGACGGTTTCTTATAGACCCTTTCGTAACAGAGCCTTTAATGACAGTGCAATAATTTTTTAAAACTGTCACATAAGTATTTTGGTGACAGTTTTGAACTGTCACAGAAGCCCAAATTTGTACTAGTGAAATTACATAAAAAAGCAACAAATGTTAGTCTACATAATGAATATCAAGAAATCTCAATAAAATGCAAGGAATAACTTATGCTTCCGCATTCTGAGAATTTCATGAAAAATGTGTTTTACATGAAATTTATAGAAGGAGTTCTATAATAGGCATTCTTGGTTGTTACCAAAGTAACCCAAGAGTATACCTTATTACAGAACACGAAAGTATACATTTTCATATAATTGATTCCTTGAAGATGGTAAATTATTCAGACTCATTGGAAGCTCATGATTCAGGAAGTCATTTTGGGTTGTGTTTTCATTCTAATGTTGAGTTGTATCGTTTATAAGTGCTTTATTGATTTTAGAGTCTGAATATGTGGTAGTTGAATAACACCACAATTTTGAGGTTGTGCAGCTTATATCAAGACTTGGAGAATGTCGACGTTATAGACAAGTTGTTGAGTATTTATTGTGCACAACAATCTCTTTCTTTTGAAGCAATGTAGTGAAACCTGCTAGTAAGCATATGAAGATAGAGTTTTCTATCATACAGAAAGAGGATCGTAAACAACAAGTAGATGTGGAAAATACAAGTATAAAATACTTGTGAGTGCATATCCATCGACAAGACAAGGGTTGCCACTTGATGCCTTAAAGGAACAAATTGCAGCGTAATGTATTGGATCCTTATAAAAATTGAGGTATGGATGAATTGTTGTTTTCCACGGTACTCTTTGAGATCTCATGAAAAGTGTTGTTTCCGCTTTCCTGTTATTTCATATGTGCACACAATTGTTGATGGAATGAATAGTACAGGAATCTTTTGGTAATTCAAATTGATGTATTAAGGCTCTTATGAGATTTATCCCTATGAACGTAAAATAACTTATGTTTCATTATTTTGTAATGTGTTGATGTTGTAGTACGTGGAAGGGAGTATGTCGTTTAATGATGTATTACCGCCATGACTCGCATTAATGTATTACCAAATAATGATATTATGATGTATTATAATGGATTAAGCTCTCATTTAAGGCTGCGCGCATAATTGTTTTATATAAAGCCCCTAATGAATATATCAGTTTGATATGAGTCATATGGGCCAAGTGAGAGAATGTTGAATTTATGGCTCACATACCCATTTGGGTTTGAATTAGAGAGCAACCCATTTTTATACTAGAACCTTATTAATTGGTGGCAAAACAAGTGTAAATGGAGCCGAGGGAATTCTGGAATGACGGCTATTAAGGTAGTTTACTTTAGTACTAAGTATCTTTGATAGGAAGAAAAACTACTACTATAAATATCATAATAGAGGTGATAAACTGTAAGAACCGTTAGGATGGTGAAAATAGTATAACAACATCACTAACTCGAAGAAGTTGCATAGGAACTCATGCCCGACGTGAGAGACAAGCATCCAGAGCTATTTGAAGGTAATATTTATAGTTCTTTTGTTTGATTTTTAAATTTGGGGACCAAATCTTTTTAAGTGGGTAATGGTGTAACAATCATAAAATTTTCTCTTAGGGTTTGAGCCCAAGTGCAACCCTTTTGGCTAGCTGTGCAGTGTATGTGTGTGCCCTAGTATCGGATGCTTATAACGGTTGAGAGTGCCCTAAACCCAGTATGGGTGCTTTAATCAAATTAGGCCATCCCTTAGTAACATTTTTGGCCATGAATAGCATATGCTATGGAAATGTCTAGAAACCGTTGACACGTGATGGACATGAGCAGTTAAGCTAGGGAGATTTTTATTATTTTTATTTTATCTATTATAATTGCAAAACCAACTCCCAACTCCGATTTCAGATAACACCATTTCTTCTTCTTCCAAGTTGTTCCACCATTTTTTTGTTACTCCCATTCAACTGATTTCTTATAGATCATCTGTTTCAAGCAAACCAACTCTCCAGTTTGGACTAAGAAGGGTGGATTTTATTCAGATAGGGGTTTCTTCTCTTTAATTTCATTTTTCATTTCTGTCCTAACTTGATTTGAAATTATTCTCTCACTCTTTCTTTTTTTTTTGTAGTTTAAGTTTACTAATTTCACTGTCATATACTTGCATATTACTTTCATAACTATTTCCATTCATCCATCAACGAATAGATCGATTATTTGACATCTTTTATTCTAATCATGAATCCGTGATTGAAATCCTGTAATATCAGTGTTTTACTCTTACTGCATGTGATTTCATATGTTGTAAATGGTTTTGTGAACATTTTACAGACACCCAAGTTTTGTTTTTCCATCCTAAAAATTAAGTCTTATACTTATTTTCCGAACTAGCCTATGACTCGTTTGTGATAATGATTCAAAGAATCCTGAGCCATTTAAAACTTGTTCTTGTACTTTCTTTAAGCTCTCCCTGTTTTGATTGAACTCGTTTTTCTTTCACTGTACCGTGTATAGTTCCGGATATGTAAATAATTTTGTGAAGATTGGAATGTGATTGCTGTCACGTAAGTCCCTTTTATTTTCCATTACAAATGATATTTCAAATTGGTTTCTTATAAACTGGCCATTACCCATTTGCTAAAATGATCCAATAGATTACGTTTTCAAAATGATCCAATGAACTATATTTTTGAAATATTGAATGTTGTTTGAGTTCTTGGGCAGATTTACCTTGTTTTCCTGTTTTACCATGTTATTTAAAACTGATCAATGAGATCTATAATCTTTCC
This sequence comes from Papaver californicum, assembly GCA_023531435.1. Lineage (NCBI taxonomy): Eukaryota > Viridiplantae > Streptophyta > Magnoliopsida > Ranunculales > Papaveraceae > Papaver > Papaver californicum. Next base: position 404,504 of record JAJJMC010004708.1, on the reverse strand, counting down.
CTCAGCTCTGTAACTCAAGCATTTTAATCTAATAATTGTTTATGCCACCAGCTTAATATTTACTACATTTGTTTCTGAATTTCGAATCAACTAAACTCTTATTACTTTGTTTGGATTTCAAACATGTGTTCTGTTTTGTGTTTTACATTTCAGTCTATGCTAAATCAACCACTTGTATATGTGCTTTTGACATAAATCTTATGGGATAATTCATGGTACACAGTAAATTGGCAATCTTGGTTTACTTTCATTTCTGAAATCAGCGTACAGTAGTTTATGGTTACTTTCATTTGTCAAATATGTATCTTGCTGACAGTATGAGTTGATTCTTTCTCTTCATGTTTTTTTATGGTTAAAACTCTCTCTATTTGTTTGTTTGTTTTCAAATGTGGGTGCATTTTGGCAGGTCTACATGAGATGATTTTTATGAGTATTTCAGAAATCTATAAGCCTTACTTTCCCTTATGAATGTCGTGATTGTTGTATTATATATGATGAATGTTTCCTTCTTATGAGTTTTTCTAAATAAGAAGCTAGAGCACTCTACTTTAGGACTGTCAGGCCTTAATTGGCTCCCATCTACAGAAGGCTACCCAGAAGACCGTTAGCTGTAACAGTAGCTAGTATCTGACTACTCTGTCAATGGCACTGGCTATAAAATTTAGTAGAGTAACTTATCTTTATTTGCAGCTCTTAATGGTTGTTATCATTTTAATGGTGCAAGGCTTGTTTTCTCCATATTATTCTTGTTGTTGCTCTTGTTCATTCATTTATGTTTCGCGCAGAAATTACATTTTTATCGTTATAACTCCTACTGGGCATTCGCTCACCCTTTTCTTTTGTTTTTCCTCCCCACAGAGTATCAAGAGGAGCTTGCCGCAGTAAGTCGGGCAGAGCTTACGGCAGGCTTTTGAAACATAGAAAGTTAGTATTTTGTCGTTATGATGTGTATATCACGGGGAGATCTCGGGTAGTTTTATGTTGCTTTTGACCCATGCTTTTGTTATATTTTGTTGTGTACATATTGTTGAGTTCATATGCAAAGATTTTACATAGTTTGCATGGAATTGGTTGTGTCGCACGAAAGTTCCGCTTTGTTTTGGTTTATATGGGACTACTAGCGAAACTTCCTTTCTGGAGTTATGGTGTACTAGCAAGTCTTGTTCTATGGCTATATCTCATCATCTATTGGACATCATTTTTCTTTCTATTTTTTTTTAAAATATCATATGAGTTACGTGGATGTCGATTTAATACTTTATAATTATGCATGTGTTTGCACTCTTTAAACTATATCAGATGGTAGTTAATGTTTAAGGAAATATTTTGGGTGCAGTGATGAACTGAATGGTTCATTTGATATTTTGAAAGCATTTTCAGGACTTAGCTTTGGTGGAAACCATTAGCAATTGTAAGGGATTTTGTTAAGCCTTGCGCTTTGACTTCTTTTAATTCCTTTAATAAAGTATAAATATATATATTTATTTTCATTTTCTCATCCACTTTGAATACATTATTGTTTGTTTTGAGAAATGGACGTATGGTTTTAGATTGTACATTCATTAAGAATTAAAATTTATTTTTCTGTTTAATTTATTTTATGTGTTACAGACTTCTTTGTATATATATTTCGTATAGTATTGAATCTTTAATATGTATAAATTTTTATTTTCATAAATCCTTGATGTTATTTGTATTGTTTTACTTTCCGAGTGGCGAATCGGGGTTTAGCCTCGTTGAATGGGTTGAAATCCAACCCATTCGAGGGAAGAATTTACTGGTCCGTCATATAAACCTATTCCTTGCCATAGAAGAGTGAGTTACCATCATTAAGATAAGTAACCAGAAAAGAAATGGTGAGAGGAATACAGTTTACTACTCTCAACAATTGGTTCATGCTGCAGCTGACAGAGATGGAATGTTTTGATTATGATCACATCTCAATCAGGTAAGTTACTTAACTTGCTCCATTAATTCAGTCATGATTAAATGATAGTTAAGTAGTGAATTATGAATGTCCTAGATCCTACAATCATGGTGTGTTGATTGTTTTCATGATTAAATTTCCAACATTCAGGTCTTGTTTTCAATTTCCAATCACGTCTAATAAATTATTGAATTGTTTCTATATTGATTTTTCCCTCTTTCTTGTAGAGGATTCAGGTTATTATAGAGTTAATATCAGTTCAGAGCTTAGTTACAATGGGTAGCGGAGGGATCGGCCAACATTTCTTCCCTTTGACAAGGTTGCAAATTGGGTAAGTATGAGTTCTCTTTCTAAATTTTAGAACTGAAGTAGTGTTCCTTCTAAATTTCTAGAATCTTAGTGTATGGCAGTTAGCACTGTATACTTTGATTTCAGGTTTACTTGTTCAATTCATTGCATCATCAGTATGTTACTAAATGTGAAAAGAATATACAACAATGAAAATTGCTGGCTTGGGAAATAAGAAAATGAAAATAGATTATAGATGGCACAGACAATATTGTTGAAAAGGGAATTTTGTGTAGTGTTTTAATTGCAAAATAAGAATTCCATCAGAAAGGATTTTCATAGTTGAATTAGTCAAAGAATCTTAGTAAAATTTGGAAAATGCGATCCCTGCACAATCAAAAAAGTATCAAAAAAGTATTACTGGAATAAGAATCTTAACTCTTAACAAGCTCCATTCTGTAAACCAACGACCATAATGCCAAGACAATAAGCGAGAAACTGGAAAAATAAGTCTTCAATACAATGCAGTTGGAGCTTTGGAGCTTTGGAATCTCTTGAAAAGGGTATTTTTCTCATTAATCCATGTAACATACGTTAGTTGTGTTGGAAAGGGCAAGTGTAACTAATGGTTGTGGATAATCTGTTGATGTTTATTGATTTGTACTGTTCCATCAAAAAATAAATAATTGAACTGCACTAAATATTAATTATGTTAAATTTTGCTAGTGTTTGTTACAGGGATTTGCAGTCATATCTTTCGTGCCTCTGCCTTTTTCTGGCAGCAGAAAGTAACAGACTTTATATCTTAGTTGACAATAGACCATGGTTGAATCACCTGGACTCCCGACCTGCACACCTTTGGCAATTGATGGTTACCAAGGTTGCTAAAAATTTACTAAGTCATCTTGTTAATGTGTTTGCTTTAAAGATGGTAACCTACAGACAAATTTGTAATATGCTGCAGTCTAGGTTGTCTCCTTTTGCAAACACTAGAGGCCAGAAGGAGCGAAAGGGATTCAAATTCAAAAAGAAGATCAATTTTAAGGGTACTTCAAGATCCAACATCAGTGACATTAGAAAATTCGAAAAATGGTTCGCTTTGATTAGTGCTGCAGCTTTGTCTCAAAAGGAATCCTTGCTACCGGTAAAGAAATTGAGGAATGCTATGTTGTTGAATAATGAATTGCACCGAACCTTATACGGTTTCATCGTATTTGAAGTCGACTGGAATGATGTTCGTGGTATGAACTATCTGAATGAGCTTCAGGTATTCTCAGCCTCTAGTGTGCATGCTGCAATTCGATTTTGCTATGTTTGTGTAATGTTTGTTTATTGCCACATGCAGACAGATACATCACTGCATTAGAGGCTAAGCTCATGAAGAGATGGGAATTTGACAATATAGAGCAGGCCTCAAACTGCATCCATTCATGGTTCTCAGGAACGCACTTTGAATTGGTATTATAAGAGAGAGGATGTTACAATTGCTTAAGAGCTTGTTGGTGGTTGATTTGAGCAAATGAGCTCTCTACCTTATATAGTATGATATGGAGGATTCTAGAATATGTTATAGAATCATCATCTTCTAAAGTATTCTATACTTTACAAGAATATACAAGGGAATATTCATTATTCAAGAATATTCTAGAATATGTGGACTTCTCTAATCTTCTAGGCTCTTCTAATGGACCCAGACTCTTGTTATGGGCCAACCCAATATGTGGTAAAATGGGTGGGTTGCAGGCCTACCTGGACTCAACTTTAGGTATGCACTTCATGTCTCTTGTTTCTTTACCAGATTAGAGTAGAAGTCCTATGGCCAAGAATAAATTTGTAAAATCTTCCATTTGCGCGGAGTCCAGGGTCTTGAATCCATAGACCATACATTCTCCACTCATTGAAATATTCTTCAGCCAACTTCGTTTATTTATTTTCATGAATAGTGTTTTGGCCAAGATTGAGCACTTTAACTAGTTTGAATGCGAGATGAGTTTGTGTTTTCTTCGAAGATGTGGAGTTTCAATATAACCCTAGTTATGCTACTTTGTTAGTGAATTTTTTTGGTGCCTATTCACTTGAGATCTGTCTAATGGATTCCTGTTTCAATTGCCAAATCATATTCTACAATTTACATTGTTCGAAATTTTGTAGGGGAGGTGTTCCATGACGCTCAAGAAAATTTCTTGACTGATAACTGTTATGGTGATTGTGCAAAATTTCATACAAAGAATGGATGGGTTGAAGATTCATCATCTCCTGGTGGCTTGAGAAGTGAGTTTAGTGTGTACCCAACACGCATAGAATGTAGAGAAACCACACTACAAACACCACCTCCCCCCACTGGACCTTACAAGAGAAGAAAAATAACAAAACCCATACCTTATGAAGGCGGAGTCGATATGTTTCCTCTGGGAGTCCAGAATGAAAATTTCTGGGGCTTCATCTTCTCCTAGTAGCCACACAGAAAGCACAGCTGAAGCTACCCAACACAGAGATGTTTTGATTTTGTTCAGGTTTAATGACCATGACCTTCCATTTAAACTGAGGCAGATAATCATGAGCGATCTACGGTTACTTACACTGCTTGAATCAGGGCTTCCATCTTGGGTTATCTTTTTGCAATCATATCCTCTATTTTTTCACCTTTATCGTCCATGGATGTGCCTTGTGGCAAGAGCATTCTATGTGTTGATCTCAGTTGTCACGGTCGTAATTGGGTTTTATGATCTGTACAAAAATGTCCCAGTCCTTAAGGCAACTGTGTCCAGTGTTTTTGGACCACTTTTTGACTGGATTGAAACTTGGGAAATGCTATCAAGAATCAAATATTTGGGGACCATGCTATTTTCTGCATAATTTTGAGAAAGCCATCAAGTGGTTTCTAATGGCGACACTTTCCTTTAAGTCATTCTTTTCGGTTCTCACCCAGCCGTTATGGAGCTTGTGGAGGTCATTCTTCCCTTTTGGAATGGATGCTTTCAAGCAGTTGAGAGCTTTCTTACAGTTATTTGGGTTTTGATTGATTCTTCATGTGGCCTAGTACAGATGTTGCTCTCGCCAGTGTGGTTCATCCTTCGTGTTATTGGAAGCATTGGTATGTTATGACATTCACTTGTCTATTTGCCAGTATAGGTTGCAAAGTATCTTGTTTTAATAGTGTACTTTCTTGTTTTTGTTTCATCATTGTGTATCCTATCATATGGACAATCCAGGAAATACTTTACACTCCTATTCATCTGCTTCTAGTACTCGCAAGTTTTGTAGCTTATATTTTCTCTTGCATAATTGAGTTTGTGAGAGAGATTTGGTTGTTTGCAAGTAGCATTTTCCAGCTAAAGTCAGCTACTGAAGCAGGCACATATGAAATTTATTTATGGGGTTCACTTTGGAATGACCTTTTCTCACAGGTAACTGTATTGTACTCCCTACTGCCAACTTAGAGCAACTGGATCTTGCTTAGCTAATCCTAGTCTTAAATTGCAGGTCTTCCGTGCTACCCGAAGCATTACAAATGGTTTTGTTGCCTTCTTCGTTGCGTGCAATAGGCATCGTCTGAGGTATTTTTTTTGTGCATGTTTCTTCTTAATGGAGATTACTGGTTAATCATTCTTAATTTTGTATTTGCTTTCGGCTTGACCATTAGGTATTAACTAGAATTTTTTTGAAGAAAGGCTTCAACATTTCATTAGTAGTATTGATGGGAGGTAGATACATGTTAAAGACGATAAAATATACCTCTACAAAAGCCTTTTCAATCTCAATATTTTTTTGCTTCTTTAACAATGTACGAATAAGGTTGTGAGCGGGCGCCTTGGTTGTGCTTATTCAGATCTTCGAATGCAGGGGCTTCTCTGGAAATGTTAATCTCGTTGTTCTTTTCCCATCAGTAATCGTGTCCATAATACACCCTAAACTTTTGGAAGTTCTTCTGGTAACAATGATGCAATAGATTAAAATGAACAACATATAAAAAAAGAAGGGTCCTTTCACCGATCGACTAGGTCCAGATTTGGAATTTCACAGTTTGAGGAGACCTATATCTTCCTAACCTGTCACACAATTAGTTACGACGGACCTATACAAACGATCTTACATGAAAAATTGTTGAAAACATGTTTCTCAGCATGCAAATATTTTGCTCAAGTAGTAATACATATGGTTCAATGTCAATGGTGTTTTGGGTTTGAGCTTCCTTGTTAGTGACAATTTATGGTCAACCTTGAGATTTTTGGCTCATTCGTAACTACTAAAGCTTTGTTTTTGCTGTCTATTATCATATGCACAGCATCTACAATTATATGCAGGATTTCTTCCTTAGGTTATCTTGCCTAGCTGGCAGAAATCGGACTATGAATTTTAATTATAGACGAAGATGTGGTGCTCAGGATCAGGTAATTGCTCTCTTTGTTAGTGTTGTTTTGAGCAGTTCTTTTAAACTAATTATTATGATAGGATTTTGGTTATCTATATTCTTCTTTTTTATGATTGATTTTAAGTTTCATATTAAGATTATTGTTTTAAAACATAGCTTATATCTGTTACCAGAGCAGGATTAGTTAATGTCATTGTTTACACTTGTGAGAAAATAAATGCAATATGAAATCTACTTCCAAAATGGGTAAATTGTAGTTGTTATCCTTGGAAATTGTACTGAGCTTTCTCATGATTCATCTTTTTCTGCAAACCAGCTCCTTTTGTTCAAGACGATATCTAATCTACGTTTTCACTGATTTTTGTCTAGGTTATGATGAAACAGATGCAATTAAGATGAAGGGCCCAAGGCAGGTAAGAATGTCTTTTGAACCCAAGTTCTTTTATACTCCCTCCGTCCGGGAATAGGTGACCTAGTTTAAGTTTGTACAATTCTTAAGGCAAGGAGGAGAGAGGAGTATGTTTACGTGTTTTTTTTTACAATTATACGCTTATAGATAATAATTAGTAAAATTTTGATTTGATTTATCTTTTAAAATATACGATGGATTTTCGTAAATTTTATACCATTGAAAAATATTTTCAAATACCTACGTAACGAATATAAACATGATTATCAAATTATACATATTTCGTATACTAAAAATAATCAAGTAAAAGGGTTGTTTTAAAAATATCACCTTGTTTAATGATATAAATCATCTAATAGCGGATAAAATTTAAAGATGAATAGGTCACCTATTTCCGGACGGAGGGAGTATTAATCAATAGCTTAAGAAAGGAAACATGTCTAGCATGATCTATTTTTCAACTGCAGGCACCTTGAGCAAACACCAGAGAAGCAAACTTAAAAAGATACGCTAGCAGCCATATGCAGCATTCATTGGATTACAGAACTCCCTCTAGGACGCAAACAGTATAATAATTGGAAATTCCTCCGGACTTCCGTTGTAGGGTAGTTGAGGAAATCGGCCTGTAAATATGAGCTTAATTTTTGTTTGTATATTAACAGTTTATAAATAAATTATTCATGGTTGTCTTTTACGTAGGATCTTGATCAAAACTGTTGAAGTACCTAATTTGCTTCCATTATGACTTTTGTTATAAGTCGGTCAACTTCCATTATGACTTTTGTTATAAGTCGATCAGACTCAACTGACTCATAAGATATATGAAGCTCAATGTAGTCAATATCGGATTTCGGTTTGTATCGGTCGAGAGCGATACGCTGGTACATCTTTATATTGGGGAAATCTCGATTCTAAATATCGGTCCACAAATTTTATACCTATAATTTTATAAGAAAATACCAGTTCACATTTTATAATTGTAAATATATTTTAACACGTTATATCAAAAAAAATTTTTACAAAGTTTAGAAAGAAAAACTAGTACTCATCCAAAATATATAGATCCACACAAAGTTCAAATTGGAAACACAAGAGAAACAAGAATAACTTCACAGTTCACTGTCTAAAAAGCTAATTAAACCAAAGATATTACAATTCTAATCAAGATCATTAGACTCACTATCGATATCATCATATATATTAACTCCATCATCCCAGTCATCTCCAAGTAGTTCTTTATCAGTGTCCAACATCAATTGATCAGTATCATATCTATCAAGGTCGGTGTCAGTTGGATAATTAGATTTACTTTGAGAACTACGAACTGTCCCACTTATTTCACCGACAATCTCCTGCAAATCATCCAAAGTTACATTATCACCAAGTCATCCAAATTTTGTGGATCCAACCATTCATCACTTTCATCCAGAAAAATAGGATCACGAGCTTTCCCATCATCGTTATATTCTTGGATTTTTTTGTATCGACGTTGTAATTTCTTGTTATATTGGATAAAGACACTATCATTCAATTTCTGTTGTTTTATGCGATTTCGTTTCTTTAAGTGCAACTGAAATATGAAAGATAAATAGGTAAATATGCAACTGAAATACGAAAGATAAGTAATTCAACTGAAATACGAAAGACAATAAGTAGTATGAAGTGTTGTATTGTGCAAACAAAACTAGAACTGTTATTATAAGTGATGTGGTAGTGTTGTAAGTGCTGCAAGTGACTGTGCATAATTAAAATTTGACGCCTAACGATTTGCTGCTAGGAGTCCTAAATATATATGCAATCTGCTGCTAGGAGTCCGAACAATTCAGAGAGTTATGAATGCGATCACATATAAAGCTGCTTTGAAGCAGACTTGAGATATCACATAGAGTCGACCAAGAAATAAGATTCTACACGACAACTTCTCCCAACTCTCTAGATCATGAGACATTAACTCGAAAGGATGAGATTAATTGTGTAGGCATCCTAGAAACTACGCGAGAATAAAAGGGCCGGTTTGATGAAGTGAGTTTGTGTGGGTCATTGAGCAGCAAGGAATAAACAAAATCCTTAAACCAGCGGAGGTACAATAAGATGATGCTTCCATTTTTCTTCTAACATCAAAGATGTAAACAATGAACCTTTAAAATTTTGTAAACATATGACAGAATAGATAGGTGATATTGGCTCAAAAAAAGAAAAGTGGGTTACACAAAAACACACTCTCGCAGTAAAGCTCATTCCATCAACTTGCACATGGTTGGTGATGGTGAGACTCACCATAACCACTAAGAAGTTAGAGAAATGTCGTTTTTGCAGTAGCAGCTGCATGCAATTTTCTGGAACCTAATCAAAATAACTGCTCTGACACTGCTGTGAAATTAAGGCTTCTTTGAAACATATAAAAATACCCATAGAGTTATCACTTATATGTGATTACATTCCTGCCTGCCTCATAATCAAGAACATAAAAGATGAGAATACTTACATTCTCAAATGTGCTTCAGTTTCGCTCACATGGGGAAGAAGAACAAGTCAGACTCAATACTCTGATTGTAAATTTTTGTAGGCTTGGAACATCGATTCCTCCATATGTAATCCACCAATCATCTTCATAAACACAGACAAAGTATTTAGTCAATATACAGTTATAGAACACAAAACATAATCATATTTTAAAATAACAGAATATAAAAAACTTACGAGGTTGATCTTTATCTCTTCTTCTTATGCAAGACTGACTTCCCAAGATCCCAGCAGCACCATTGTATAGTCTCAATTCAGACATAGCTTTATCTAGTTCATCTTCATCGGTTATTAGCCTTTCCATTGCTTTATGAAGACCCTTTTTGATTTCTTTATACTTTGAATCATTATCCATCTCGCGAGCATCGATCTTGTAGAATATTGAAGGATTCAAATAATAAGCCGCACAATGTAGATCATGATTAAAGTTTTTCTTCAATCGGTTATCAAAGACATTCTGAATTACAACCCAAGTATCTGTATCTTTACTGAAATTCTTCTCCATTTGATCCCATGCTATTCTCATTGCATCAATCAAATAAGGCATTGTAGGTTTGAGCTCAATATCCACTAACCTTACAACCTTAACTAAAGGCTTTAGCACACTACAAGAGTAATCAACATCTACCCAAAATGTACTACTTGTAACAATTTTAAGTACATTAATTCCTACATTTTCTTTTGCAAACCTACTTCTCGTTCACTTATCATTCACAAACATCATTTGCAAAGGAGTTTTATACTTTTGAAGACTTTCTAGTGTGTAGTATTGAGTTGTAAATCTAATCTTTGTGGACCTATGTAAGTTTCCACCTGTCATCTCCCTCATCGAACTCAATACTTGAAAGTGAGCATAAATATAGGTAACGAGTCTTTTACCTAATACCACGACTTTCTTGATTCGTGGAAGCTTGGAACCAAGCTCTTCTAACATCAACTGAACGCAATGAGCAGCACAAGGAGTCCAAAATATATTTGGGTAATCAATCATTAAATCTTGCCCTGCTTTTTTAAAGTTGGAACCATTATCGGTAATGAATTGAACTACATTTTTTCCCAACATTATTAATTACCTCTATTACAAGCTCACCTATGTAATCAGCATCATTGGTTCATGTTTGACGCATCTACAGACTTCAAGAAAACTGACCCTTTCGGATAATTCACCAAAAAGTTAATAAGATATCGTCTTTTCCCATCCGTCCAACCATCAGACATAATAGAACATCCAAACCTCTTCCAATGTACCCTAAATGTATCAACAAACTTCTTCATTTCATCTAATTTGTTCCTTGAAAATATTTGTATGAATCTGATGGTAAGATGGTGGAGGCGTAACTAACATCAAAAGAAAAACATAAAAAACATAAGTTAACATCTAATCAGAGTCAAATGTATAACATTTTAAGCTAACAATATTTAGATACAAATTATGAATAGACCAACTGCATACCTTTCCCATATTCGCCGATTGCATAGATCATTTCTTTGAAACTTGGGCAACGAACGGTACTAAAAGATATTGAATTCTCAGTCATCCAAGATGAAATGCTTTTCCATGCAGTTTTTAGTAACTTCTCTTTCGCTGAACTGTTTCTTTAAAGAGTGGTCTGCTGAGTTTTCTCGTGATCTGTTTTCAAGAATGAATCCATTGGACCTCTAGTATTACTTTGGCCTATTCGATGTCTCTTCTTAGTTTGTACCACTAGTTGACTAACACTACCACTTTTTCTTGCTCCTCAACATCAGTATCAGCATCAGATCTTTCATCTGAGTTTGTATACTGATACAATAAATCAACATTATCCCTATGAGTTTTTCTGGTCCTTTTTATAGAATCCTCCTGATTAAAATTTGTTTATAATATCAATTGTTGCACTACCACATGGTTTAACATTTCCTGACCTTTGTATGATATGATGCTTAAGCCTAGTGATTCCACTACCACAGAGTTCTTTCGAACATAATAAACAAGTAATCCATGTTGGATGCTCTGGATCTCTGCGTTCACCCCATTGCCATGCCATATCTTTAGTTTGTGTATCTTTAGTTTTTGTATCTTTGGTTTGTGTAGAAGATGAAGGCAACAATGAGCCACATGTAGAGGATGTAGTGCTTGAATTGGATGCATTAGAAGAATCCATAATCACAACCTAAAGTACATTCAAAATTGAAATAAAACAAATTAAAACCTCATACCAGAATTTGCTATTATCCTTGAGTAATATTGTGTAACAAGCAACTCCTAAATGTTAAACATTATGGTCATTATGAGAATGTCTAAGAAATTTACAGGTAAAAAGGGTATGAGAAATATAAAATTGGGAGGCACACAAAACCACTGCACACAACAAAAACAATCGAATGACTATACTGATTGAAACCCAAATTAATATAAAAAAATTGAGAAAAAAGAAAGAGGCTCAGATTCGCCTTTTAATATACATACAAGGATAAGGTTGTTTGTTTTTGAATCATCACTGTCTCATCATTTTTTATTTCTACTTTTGAATCGCAAATCAATCAATAGAGGAGAAAATTGATAACTATAATTCATTTCATACATCAGAATTACAAATCAATCACATGGAGAAATCAAAATCAAGACAAAAGAAGAGAGTAATAATCAAATATGAACCTTTTGCAGATGTGAGAAGAAATTTGAAGAAGAAGAACTCAATAATTCGAAGAAGAAGGTCGTTGTAGATGAGATCAAGAAGAAGAACACCAATACTAATTTAGGAAGTCCATTGAAATCAATCTTTCAACTGGAGAACGAATTTAGGGTTCACGAAATCAATCTAAATTTGTTTATTTGATTTTTTTTCAGAAAACAAATTAGATTTATTGGTTTGTTTTAGTGAATTTACCAAGCTATCCATGTTTCATTCAGCTAAAATTACCAAACCGTCTCCATACCGGCAGAACCGTGCGAACCGTACCGGTTCATCTCAGCTGAGATTACCGGCTATATATCGTACCGCCAATATTACATTTTTTGTTTCGCTTGTATTCCAAAACCGGTAATATCGGCGGTATACCGGCTGAGATGACCGATATTGACTACATTGGTGGAGCTACAAGATTTATAAATTATTCGACTCAACTGACTCATAAGATATGTTGAGCTACAAGAATTATAAATTAGCATGAAGGTGGTAATTTTTCCTGTTTGTAATGACAAAACCTTCCAATTTTTCGACTCCGGAGTTTGATCATCTATGACCCCACTTCTGAGGTTTTTGAACACACCTTAAGCTTACTTTTGAACCAATTGACTGAAGCAAAATCAAGTGATAATTCATAGGTGTATCCACATAGTTGCACTACACCAATTGGCATATTCGAATAACATGCCCTCTTCCAGTATAAGCTCTAATCAGCAATTTCTGTATTATTAATCTCTAGCTCATGGGGGCTTGACTCAAGTTTATATAAAAGTGAAAAAGAATAGATGAAATGCGCCATAAAAATACACAAACCAATAAATGAAACAGCAGAGAAGAACAATGTATCATTGCATAAACTAGATCAAAGCTTCCCTTAATGAAAGGGTTATCTATAAATCTTTAGAGTCTAAGTGATGCTCCGAACCGTGAAAAAAAACAATAGCTGGTTACAGTGTCAAAACTCTCAAGTCTTGTATTATACCACCACAAGATAAGTTAATAAAAATCACTCCAACCTATACATAGACCATACCCAATTAGAAGGCAAAACCACCTGTTTGGTGCAGCATGGCATCTATCTCATCTCCATCCTCCATTTCAAGCTGCAATTACATATAATGGAACACAACTAGAAAATTAGATATTCAGCTCTTAATCATACGTGTATATATATGTAATGAGAGAACGAGAGAGTACTTCATCAGGAGTCTGCTCCCCTCTAAGGCGGCGCCCATCAAACAAGAACGCAATTGAGTTGAAATCTACAGACTGTCGGTCACAGTATGCATTCATCAGCTTCCGCAGTTGAGTGCTTCTCTTGATCCTGAAAAACACTTCATTCCCGTCCTGTAAAAATGACAAAGTTATACAGTTGATGATATGCCCAAGGGAGATACCCCTACTAATCAAGGTTCAGTTAAAAAATATAAATCCCCATGGTGCCTCCTATAAAATACAAGAGATTGGTTCGGCTATGATTTGCTTAAAGCACCTCCAGTATTCAAATACGTCTCAGAAAAAAACAAATCAAAACCACTAGCAATATCATGGAACTAGATATTCTAATCCACAACTATACTTTCCACTTATTCAAAACTCTAAAAATACAAACAGTTGCATAAGACATCCCACATTATGATTACTATAGATCAGAGTATTGAGAAGAAGAAAAAAAGACAGACAGAGACAGTATGTCACTTTTAGTTGTTCACCAAAAACTCTAGCCATTTGCCTGTCATATACACAGCTGCATTAAACCACTTATCCTGGATATTGCAGGTTATCTTCGGCTACTGGGAACTCTAACACACTGAAGCATATACATACAAGATGGCAACTTTCATGACAAGTTTAAGTTGTTTAGCCTAACATTAATCTACAAGACTACACCTTCATTTTTCATTGATAATTTCACTTAAGAATACGGAAAAAAAAAACAAGAAATAATACTCCCTTCGTTTCTAGAAAAGTGTTACAATTACTTTTGTAGAAACAGAGGGAGTATAATTTTGCTGAGAGGAGAAAATCTTTTTAACACAAAGAGTTAGAATCTCGTCCATCAGGAATGAAAAAGCAATTGCAGCCATTTGCAGGTGTCCTGCTAAGATGCAAGAGTTAAACCAACTTCATCTCCAATGTGAAACATACTATACAACACTAAACTAGCCCACATACATGCTGATAATATCAAAACATCTTTGAGTCTATCTTCGAACTGCATATGTAACATGGTTTCAGTCAGCCACCAGCATAATAAGAAAAGTTATCGCTGCAACTGATTTTCTGAGACCCCATTCTCTTGTTTACCACCAAGCTATACAAATCCCAAACGACGCCAGGAAAAATAGGCTCCAAGGAATTCAACATGTTCTAACTAAGATATTACTTGGTACTCACTCCCTAGAAGCATGAAATGACAAAGGAGTTGACAAACAAAATCAATACTGCTACAAGTATAAAGAACTACTCTTAATTTTCCCTAAACAATCTACAAAAATCAACCTATCCTTGTATACCACGTGCGTATTATGAAATTGCACCAGCATTTGTCCAACTATTACTAACATATCGCAAACCTAATCACTTAAATATCCCACCTCAAGCATCTAATCACTTAAATATCACAAACCTGCCTATAAAAATACACCGCCTTATTAAAGTAATGGAAATGTAGAAAATAATCTACAATGACTTGAAGGTTAATATCAAAATCCAGATATCACAAAAATTCCAGTCGGAAAATCAAACTGAAAATATAATAACGAAACAAAAAATTAACAAACAATTACAGGGACGTTACTAACAGACCCAACAAGAATGGCAACACTAGTTTTCATTGTAAAACCTAAAACCAGAAACAAGTGAACCTCGTAAGTTGTAACATAGAACTGACTGAGAGAATATACATTCAAAGTCCCAATCAGAA
Organism: Papaver californicum; assembly: GCA_023531435.1. Lineage (NCBI taxonomy): Eukaryota > Viridiplantae > Streptophyta > Magnoliopsida > Ranunculales > Papaveraceae > Papaver > Papaver californicum. Next base: position 389,390 of record JAJJMC010004708.1, on the reverse strand, counting down.
ACTCATACTCAAATTGTAATCAGTAGATAATAATAGAACAAGAACAGAATTCAAAACCCTAGAAAACACTAATCTCTATAACATGAAATCCCTTATAAGTTAAGAAAATCAATCCAACAAGCAAAAGGGAAAACCCCCATGAACTAAATTTATACAAATAAAAGAGTATATCGAACTAAACTGATGAAAAACAGCACTGATAATCTCATTCACCATAAACCCTAAAAACAAAACTTAAGAATACCAACACAAAATTAAGTAACATAAAGGAAAAACATAACGAATAGGTAAAATGAAGAGAAGAGAAGAGAAGAATCAGACCTGACCCTTAACCTTAAGATTGATGTGAGCTCCTCCCTGATCGTTGGGTTTCTTTTCTTCTTCCTGGTTTGCTGTTGCACCCGACATTTCTTTCGACTGCTACTTCTTGCACTGAGAGAGATGATACAATTTGTACAAGGGAGGGACGAGGGTAGTATTCTTCTCTCTCTAAAGGCTGCGGCAAAATCACGCAACTTCGATGGCTGTGATATTTTTAAACATGTAAAAAGAAGTCGAGGGGAAACGACGTATTGTGAATCATGGATGATATGGTGTTTGATCCAACGGTCGTAACTTACGGAAGGTTAGCAGTGTTAAGTTGTTTAGGCAAGTTCCAATGCACCCATCTCAAATGATCTTGTTTGTCTAGCTAGGTGGCTGGACAAATAAACCTCACCACTATGGAAGAAGCGACTAAGTGTCTGTCGAGCAACAGACACAATATCGCTGGCGATCAAGTCTTTAAACTGTTAGCCGCTAATAACATCCAGGTAACGACTAAGAGATAACCAGTTGACGACATAATCTCTGCCGAGCGACATAGTCTTGGCCTCCAACGAAAGAGACTGTGTCGCCAGCGACGAAGTCTTTGTCGAGCGATATAGACTCTGTAGCTCGACAGAGACTCTGTCGTACTGTTCAAACCTCCGAACTTGAGCGTTTGAGAGGTCAATTTATCAATTTGAGAGGTTATGTAGCTCAAAATGGAAAAATTAACCCATTTAAGAGGTGCATAGGAATTGTCCTTATATGACGTAATTTTGTGTACACCTGGAGTGTTAATTTGATATTCTCGTTTGGAGCAGTTATCGGCTAGCCTCATTCCAAATTCGATTTGGTGCACATTCTCTAGCGAGTGTCCACGAAATATTATAATTTTATCATTTGGTTTAAATTTAGCAGTTTTGTAAAAAGGGGACAAGATTTCTTATATGAGTGATTTGGTGCACAATCTCTAACGAGTGTTCACGTGATATTGTTATTTTATTATTTGGTTCAACTTTAGCAGTTATGTAAAGAAGGGATGAGATTTCTTACACGAGTGGTAGGGAGACTGGTGGTTAACTAACTAATTAATCAATCAAATATAATGTCAAATTAACATACTTTGAAGGAGTGTGCCTAAAACTAGATTTTCTCAATCTATAATACAAGTATCATGGTAAAATGCAACTTTGTAGTGAGACAATAAGACTCTACTGGACATTGCAAGGGAGTGATAATCGAGTGATACAGGGTGCAAATAGGATGAAGTACATGTGTTGGAAGCCCAAAAAGCTACGAAGTGGACTAGAGTAACATATGAATAGAAGGAAGTTGCAAAGGGCTAGCTATAACATTCAAATATGAAGGAAGGGATATTTTTGAGCTAGCAGGCACACTTAAGACCGGAGGAATTCATGGAAGCGGTAACTATCAAGCAACGCCAACTTATGTTTTAAATTTGTGTTAAGGAAGGCACGCCAAATAACGATTACGTTGGCTAAAAAACCCAGTGCAAATGCAACATGTTAAATTGCTTCTTCCCCTCTTAGTATTTCTTTTTGAAACTCTTAATTGGATAAATAATATGAGAATTGAATAAATACCTCTACTTTACATGGGCCTTCACAAATACCCCTACCAACTATAATTATACCATTACCTTCTAGGAAAATATTCATGTAATCATTAATACCAAATTTATCTTCTTTATATAATAAGTTAGATCTTAATTTTTCATTTGGTATCTTATACTACTTTTTTATTTCACTCAAACCAAACCACCATTGTATTCATCGTCGCTTCCATCACTACTACCACAATCTCTATTTTTGTCGTCGCCGCCACCACCATAACCAATACAACCAGTTTCATCATCAGCTTCATCACCACCTCCTTATGGGTAGAGAAGATGGTAGTCTCTGTGATTGATGTGCTTATAGGTGTTTGGGTGGTTTGGTTTAGTAAGTGCAGAGCTGTTGAAGGTACGTATGGTGGCTGCAAATGGTTTTATGGGTTTGATCGGAAAAAAATAAGAAAGAACAAGGTTACAGAGAAAGTTGAACATGTTGCAGTGATATTGAGGTGGTCATATGGCTGAACACAACATGGAAAACTAGAAAAATACAAGGGGTCTGGTGGTGTGGCTTGAGTTTTTGTTGGGTTTGAAAAATTGGGGTATGAGATGAAATGGGTTTTGGTGGATGTGATATTTGCTCAAATTTGAACCAACAGAGAAAAAAGAACGGTGGAATTCTAGCATTATAAGAAAATAAGAAGGGAGTTGTTGTGGGTACGTTTGGTCTGTTTTGATTGAAATGAGTGTGATTGAATGATTGATTAGTTTTGAATTATGCAGGTGTTTGTGGGTAAAAACGAATTTAGGGATAAAAGGGGAAAATGATGGAGTAGGCTGGTGCTAGTCAGAGCAATCCGTCTAAACGCCAAACATTTATACTGTATAAGTATTTTAAGATTCGAGAGATCAATTTGTACAAAATTGGCCTAAATCAAGGAATGATCATTCCAATTTTGTTCTCGTCATAAAGGAATGAGAAAAGATTGATCTGTAAGGAGGGAAATAGAGAACTTATTAAGATCAATGGAATTGAATGCCAGTGATGGGATGTGTTGAACTGATATGAAGATGAAAATCAAAATATCTTGTGTAAGTCTGAGTTTTCTGGTATGCTTCTCGGATGATTATTCAGTATCATTGTTCTCCCTGTCAATAGGTTGAAGAACCTATTTATAGTAGTGGAAGTTAACACATTGATCTCGTAAGTGGTGGCAATTGCATAGAAGTGGAAATCGTGGTGAAAACCAGTTCCGCCTAGTTAGTGGGACTTGGTGGTTGTATGACCACTATTCCGTTTATTCCTTCAACTGCCGATACGACTTATTTACTTTCTCATCGTGGGTGCATTGCTACACTGCATGTGTTGTAGGCCGCCAGACCAAAACCCTAGTGAATATCCCCCCATGTGACACAATTGATGTCTCGAGCATGGTTAAGTCTATTTTATATACGTGTATTTATTTGGTCAATTGTTGACCTAGCTAGACTATTAGTCTTAGCATATTGATGAGTCTAGCATGTTTCTCAGTGGTGAGTCTGGCATGCTGGCTCATTGGTAGATGAAGCATAAAATGTATGTTGAGAGGAGAAATAATGCTTAATACACCATAGACGTAGAGTCTGATTGTTTTGACATTGGTAGTTGTGGCATATTATTGTGTCAGCTAAGTCAGCAATGATGCTTAGATGATCTGATAGACGTAGGTCTCATGGAATTGCTGGATCAAGCGAAAACTATTTATATATATATATATATATATATATATATGAAACTTATGTGAGTATCAGTTGGAATAAATGCTAGTGTTAGCAGATGTAAAATATTTAGATTCGTCATACTGTCAAATAGTTTGAGTAGCAAAGCAGATAAACTAGAATATTTACTTTGGCAGAAGAACCAATTAAAATATTGATGGTAAGACAATTTGTAGCAAAAATACTTTCATTATTGGTAGCAGGACCAACTAAAGTATGTTCTTTAATTGATAAAACCCTAATATGGCAGATGGACCAATCAAATACTGGCAGATGAGGGACTAGTCGAGTGGTAGAAGGACCAACTAATTTGGTGGAGAGGGACCGACCAAATTATCGGTAGAGGTACCGACCAATTAGTGATAGAGGGACCGACCAAATGGTGGTAAAACGGGATGGTGATAGCAAAATCTAATGATATTAAGACCAATTAAAATATTAGGTAGTAAAACCTACTTATGGTAGAAGAGGGAAGTGATGAAGGAGGGACTGACCAAGGTACAAGAACGACCAAAGGTGAGAGAAAGGAGGACCGACCAAAGGTGGGATCGGCCATGGGTGGAGCGCGGGCTGGTGGTTGCGGGACCATTCCTCGTTACTTCATATATCATATGGTCTCTCTGGCATATTTTGATAATAAGACCTAAGAGATAAAATTTTGATGTAAATGCCAAATAAGATTTTGATTTGCAGACCAAGATTTAGTAAATATTAAAATAATAATATATTAATATATTAGATGTAGCGGGACTATTCCAGGTTGCTTTGCATATCATATGGTTTTTATAGCATTGTTTAGATAAACAGAATCTTGGTGGAAAGAGAAAATCTTAAATAGAGGAGTTTTAATAATAATAATAATAATAATAATAATAATAATAATAATAATAAAATAAAAAATAAAGAAGAGTGGGGATCGACCAAACGCCGGCGGCATGGCCGGATGACCGGCTTGGCGCCGGTCCTACTTGCTCCCATTTTTTAAGCTCTATTTATTTTATTTTATTTAACTTTCTATCATGTGCTCTTGGGACCACAATTTGATATGCTTTTAAGACCATTCTTGTTATGTACACCCGTGCCATTTTCTCAAGGCCACCCGGTGTTAGCCCCATATGTCTAAAAGAGACAAATATTCACAATAAACTTATAGAATTCTACTAGGAAAAGTTATAAGTTTATTTAGTGATTTATTTTGATGAAAATAGAACATTTTCTAGGAATTCAACACTATAATTTATTTATGATTCGCTCTATACTAGTAGAAAATCTATTTAGGAGCATTAGTATCCATTAGAAACAAGAATGTGTTCTGAATATTTTATTATGTATAGGCAGGGTTCATCTGGGGAGGAATTGCAATCAGCACCAGTGACATTCGAGGACAATATTGTTCTACACTAGTGATTAATCCATCTAGGAACTGTCCAATCATTGTAAACTCAATATGAGTAAGCACTGAGTCGTACAATACTAATTTACGTATATTCATATAAAATATTGGAAGCTCTACGGGTGAGGCTTTAATATTATATATATATATATATATATATTTAGAGAGGCTACATGATTAGTGTGAGATGCCTGTAGCAATAGTTTTATATTATAATTCTCTTGCGGAATATAAAATATGAATTTTATATTTCTGATGTCAGTTCAATGACATATAAAAATTCTATTATTTCTACGCCTCTACTGCCGAGCAGAGGCGATTTTACTATTTTACCCTTTATCAAAAATCCACCATCAACAGCAGGGAAGGAGAAGGCGTGATTGATATTGCAGCAAAGACGTTGCCTGAATCACCCAACAAACATGCCTATAAATTGTTCGATGGAAGTTCTCAAAGAACTGTTGTGAGTGGTAAAGTGCTTGAAATTGCTTGTCAGTTCTGGGTGACTGACAAGCTTAGTGAGTTATGTGCCTTTGAGTTAGAAGGGACTATATGAATCTGATTTTGGCTTGGGGTGTTTGGGCTTGAACGATATTCGGGAATTGAAGAGTTAGGGTTACATTAGAAAAAAGAGTTCTACTCCAAAAGGGTTTGCACAAGTGAGAAGCTATAAAAGGAGGACAACTTCAACAAGAGAAGCTCTCTCTCACAATATGATTTCTGACATCTTTTGTTAGTGTAGGGTTTTCTCGCGCACAAGGGTTTTGGATACAAGTTTGAAAGAAAGATGCCGCAATCAAATTCAACACATCTAGGGTTTGATATATTAATTGTCTTCTAAAATTTAATTCAATTTGTGAACTACAATCTATGAGTAGCTAAAAAATTTATTGATTAAGGAGGATTTCGAAACTTCAGACATGTTTTTTAATCAATTTTTGCAAGTTAAATTTTTTGATAAGTATTTTTTGTTGATTATGTTTTTTCGTTTTTATGACCATGAGATGTTTGCAAATTACCTAAGTGCGTAATTATGTATCTTCTATGCAACTCTAATGCTCGTAGAGAGAAATCTAATCTGTAATTATTAGAATAATCTTTACACAATTAGCAATACACTATTTGTTGTAAAAGGATTTTGTGGACAATATTGTGTAAAAGATAACCATAAATTACTGGGTCGAACTTATGAGCATGTGGCTAAGAACAGTTTGATTCACAAATATTAATGTTTTAATTGAATTACACCTAAAGAGCCTATTTCAGGTGGTTCACTTGATTAGAATTCGCTAGAGAACCTAATCTTTGCGGTGAATTAAGGAATCCGAAGATTAGTTAAACTTTTAACTAATCTAAGTTAAAATTAAAATTTATTGAAGGTTACACTTGTATGGTTATAAGTTCGATAGTGGAAATTTATTCCTTGATCAATTCTTTCTCATAATTTTAATACAAACTATAATTTTCAATATCTTTAAATCACAATAGTCTTTGTTAAGAACATTTTTATAATAACTTTTGCTCAATACCTACACTGAGACCGAACCCACTTGTCATTATACTACTTATTAGTGTAAGAGAAGTAGGGAAATATTATTTGTGAGTTTGACACCTCATCAAAAATTGGCGTCGCTACCGGACAGGCATTGGTAGTATTAAGTTGTTATTTTTCTTTTTTTGTTATTATTTTTGCTTTTAGTTTCAATTATGGTTAACTAATTATGTTTTTAATAATCTAAGTTTCAGGTGTTATCTTTTTTGTGAATGCTTAAAGAGGGAAAACCATGTACAATTGGTATACGTCTACGATCAGGCACTCAACTAAAAGACTTCATTCGAGCATTTAACACTTTGCTTCCTCCTAGTTATTCATCGAGTGAATTCGCAAATTCATGTGCAGAGGAAGAATAAGTGGGTATGGCACAAACACTTAAGCATCTCGCCTCACCACAATTGAACACGCAACCTTTGTGTATTCAATTGTACAAAGAAATTGAGTTGAAACTTGAAACCCATTTTGACCAACTCACTGCCTAAGTTCCATGGTTTAGCGGGAAAAGATCCAAATCGGCATCTTCAAGAATTTCACATGGTACTTGTAAGTGTCTCTGTTTTATTTACTTAACTTCCGTATTATATCGTTTAGATTTATAATTAAAGTAAATAGACTTGTATGCTAATCCCTTATTGGTAACGATCCCATAATTAGTTATAATAGAACTTTGATTATTACCAAGAATCACCTTGTTGAAATAATCTTTTGGTTGTTATTGTTTCGATAATATTATACAAGATTAGTCTGCGTAGAGTTGATACCTAAAATATTATGGTGTACTTGGTACCTTCGTCATTTCATCTAAAAGGGTAAACTGTAGGTTTTGGAGATATAAAATGTGATATGATCTAGAGGATATTGAGAGATCCCAAAGTGTAGAGAATTTCTTGTTTGGGAATTAGATGTCTCAAACAAGATATTAGGAATGCTTATATTCATTGCTAAATTATGGTAGAAAATAATTGTTACCCATAATTTAATAACGATAATATCCGCAACTAATGGTATCTTTATCTTTTACATGCATTTACATTTTCCCCTAGGCCCCAACAATTCTATGTGCATCAGAAATGCATATATCCGTTCGACCAGTAAACCGTTGTTTAATATATTAGAAACGAAAATATTTGTTTCAGAAAATTTGTCCCCTAATCAACTGTGTGCGGGTCACTAACTCACAGCAGACAACGCATGTGCACAGTTGCACACCCCTTGTACAAGTAACTTGTAACTCGTATACAACTTGGATTAATATACGTTACATGTATGTAACTCGTATACACTTACAACATGTTCGGTTGGGAGAATTGAAATCCCACTAATCAAATTACCGGTAATTCCTCTAGTAATTGGATTATGAAGAATCATTTTCTTGATTACAAATCAAGGTGTTTGGTTCACGTAATTCATTTGAATGATTAAGAAATAAAAACATATAACATAAAATGTCCTTAATACCTCCAAACTTTATTGTGACTACCAAAAATCTATCTTGGCAACACAACCACATGAATCAAAAATTGTGATTACCAAAAATCTATCTTGGCAACACAACCACATGAATCATATGATAAACCAATAAACCAAAAGCAATGAAAAGATATAGGTTAAACATAAGAAATTAATACAAGCAAATTTTAACGTGGTTCGACAACAGAGTGTCTACATCCACGGGTAATAAAATATTTGGATATTTTTATTGATGATTGTATTTTACAAAAGGATAAAATGCTATATGCACCAAGTAAAATTCATCAAAGAATGATTGAGATACGAATATATTTAATTGACACAACTCCCATACCTAAACTTTTTCCTCTGATCCTTTTCCTCCTCCAAAAATTTCTGTCCCATCTTTCTGTCTTGGAGCTTGATATTTATAGAAAATATCATGGGTCCCCCTCTTCTTTCTTTTCACATATTAGTTCTTATCCAGACTTTGGAACAAAACTTATCCCGCATTCTTATTTGTATTTCCCGCAAGACTTGACATGCGTACTTCCTATTTCCCTTAGTTTCCCGCTTGGTGACCCGCACCTCTTCTGCAGATTTGTATTCAAGTTATTGCTTTTGGATTTCGATGAATGCCGCAGTCTTATTATTATTATTAGAATTATGGCATGTCCGACATGTGGCCATTGACAGTGACATTATTATTTTCAGAATTTGGCATGTACAACACGTGTCCATTGAAAATGACTTGTCATGTTTTAGCTTCTTCTGTTCCGCAACCTGCACAACTAAGACGCGTCTATCATGCATCGATGTTTGTCAGTTCTATACATTGTGTCATGCTTTCCCTCAACTTGCGTGTCTGTCATGCAACGAAGGTGTCTATTTCGTACAGTGTGCCATGCTTTCTCGCAACTTGCTTGTCTGTCATGCAAGGAAGGTGTCTGTTTCAGTACTTATCTAATGAGGTTTGTTTCAATGTTTCTCGTTCCATCATAATATGGTATTCTTTCCACAGTATTTGAACACGTGGTGTTAGAGATTTGATACCCTCACAATTTTCCCCTTTTTTCTTTTGAATTTTACATATGGTAGAAATTTGAAAAAGGAAAAATAATTATTACTTTTCCGATTCGTACGCCTCTAATAAATTTTCTTCTCACGCTTAGGTTTATTTTCTGACAGTTTTGGCGGTTTCGAGAAAGTCACATCTCTGATAAAGTTCCTCTCTCCTCCACTTTATTTTTTCGACGGTTTCATCAGTTTCAATCCTTTCATATTTAATGCAAAACTTGTCACATCTTTCATCTTATTCTTCGTCTTCTTTGTCTTTTTCTTCTTAAAGTTTTTTTTCTTTTTGATTCTTCTGAATTGTATTGGCAAGCTTTCTTTTTGTCTCATATTATTGTACCTGCAATACAATTAATAAATATATATATGCATAATCAGTTTGCATTATGAGTGTGTGAATTGAGAAACCACAAGGCGTATATTGTACCTTGAGTTACCTTTGAGGATACAATCACATGACTAACTTCTCTCTGGCCAGGAGGAAATCAATGATGCGGTCCCTAATGAGTACTTCCTGAGATGGATGGTACCTGATACAATAATTAATGTCATGTTAGGTATTTCTTGCTCACAAAAGATCCAATAGTCATACACTCATAGACATTTATATGGATTTTCTAGAGAGATTATATTTGTCATGCTTTACCTAGTATGAAGCCAAATTATTGTATGATTGTTTTATTTTCTATGGATAACATGGTTTGAATACGGGGTATTGAGCTTAGTAAAAACTCGAATCCTCAAATTTCTGGTTGATCTTTGTTTCTTCATCTGCTCTTCCTCGCTTAGATTCATTATAAGGATTTTCACCCGCAACTCGTTTTCCAGAACTTGTTGTCGATTCCAAAAAATTTGCTCTGTTTGCAACTCTCTGATGTTGAGAGACTGCTCTTGGATTCTGTTTTTGTATATCTTGTAACCTTGCATATTTATCGATAATTACCCTTAGATCCCCTTTAGTTTTTGGATCCTCTCCATGAATATCTACGAAAAGCGGGCTCATGCGGTTTGATATTCCCCATTTGTAACAATTAATAGAGATTTCTGGACTAACATTACCTATTGCTTGAAAAATTGCCTGCCATCGATCTGTGTAATCTCGGATAGTTTCATCTTTCCAAGATACAAGGGCAAATAATTTATCCATTCCAGCATTTGCAGGTTTGTTGTACATGTACGTCTCCAAGAATTTCCAGGTCAATTGTGCATATGAATGTATTGTTCCTTCTGGTAGATTGTTGTACCATGTTAATGCAGATCCTTTCAAACTAAAGGGAAAATATCGGCACATGATAACATCATTTTGCTCCCAGCGGGTTATATTGCAGTTATAATATTTTAAATGAGCTGCGACGTTCCATCGTAACATTCAAATATGAGGAAAGAGCATTTGTGCTGTATGGATGCAAGCACAAGGTGCGATGCAAATGGTGTTCTACTGGCCTCTTTTAATACTTCCTCAAGACGTTCTCCCTCTTGTTTTTTTTCTTCAAGGTCTTTATTTCCTCTCTCATTTCTTACAAATCCTCGAAATATTTGTTCCACCTGTTGTTCTGTGGTTCCGAGTCATCAAAATATGGTTTATCGGGCTCATACCGCTGATTAAACCTGTTTTTTTTATGAACATATGTATCATGTTCCGGTTCAACTATCATCACCCTTTGATCTCTATTGATCCTCGTTTTGCTTTCTGCAAATCTTTTTGAACTTACTTCCTGCCCCTGTAACCTTGTAACAGATGCTTCCGTATCCTGTCGGGCTTTATGACTGAGCATCTGATTTTCTTGCGTTAGAAGAACAATTGTTTCTGCAAGTCTTTTGAGCCTTACACATTTCATTCAATTCTTCGAATAATTGATTGATGGGATCAATCCTGTTTTGTGGTGCTTCTACATGTGGTTGTTGCATTGTTCTGTTGCTATCAATTGGTTGGTTAATTGGGATGTTTGGTTCTATCATTTCATCTTGCAGTCTCTGTAATTGGTCTACTCCGTTTGCCTCTTGTAATTGATTCCTTGTTTCGTTTATTTGTAACAGAATAGTATTCGCAACTTCAGTATCTTTGTTTCTATTTTGTATTGTCTGATCCAAGGGTTGCTGCTTGAGACTCTTCTACAATTTCTCTTTCTGGTTGATGAAGAGTTTTTCTTCCAGTCCCCATTGTTTGATTACCCAAATTTGTTACATCGTCTTCTTGTTCTTGTAAGGTTTTGTTTGCGACTGTCTCCATTTATTTAATTTCTCTCGGGATATTATAATGACTTCTTTGCTCGATCTGGTGCTGTTATAGAAATTTCTTTGTTGATGTTCCAATAAAAGTTCAGATAATGAGATAAGTGCTTCATAAAATTTTAACATCCACAATATATATATATATATGAAATAATTTGATTGATAGAAACAATCTAACTTTAATTAAAATTTGATATATGACATAAAAGTTAGATAAATTTCCAATTTAAATCAGGTTTCAAAGGTTCATCAAATCATTTTTTGCAAACAAGTTGAAAGCAAGTTTAAAAGTTCGGTTCAAAACTTATTTTTCTTCTTTTGACGAGATTCATACCTAGGCAGCTGCAAAACATTCTTAACTTGTACGATCAATTGACATAATATCATGTGCAACTAAATATGGTTGAATTATAAACACATTAATTCCTTAATTTCAATCCTAATTTCTTTTGTAAAATTGTTAAAAACATAGTACTCTGGAGGAAGTTTATGAACAAAGTCTCTTAAATTTTTGATTAAGATCACCTCCGAGATAATCAGAGTATAGATTTAAAAAAGAAGTGACAGTTAAATCATAGTCCGAGATAATCCGAGTTGTGTATGAAGTTAACAATTAAATCATAATAGTCAACAATTAAAAAGTTCAAAGAGATACTATATGCTGAATTTTAAAATATCAATTGAAGAGAAAAGAATCCCTAATTAAAGATGTAAACAAAAAGAGGTTTTATAAGATAACAAAATTCAAGATTTCCAAGATGAAGATTTGGACAGGTAGAATAAATTCTTTTACCTCTCCCTGTTTCTAGCGCCAAACTGTGATTACCAAAAATCTATCTTGGCAACACAACCACATGAATCAAAAATTGTGATTACCAAAAATCTATCTTGGCAACACAACCACATGAATCATATGATAAACCAATAAACCAAAAGCAATGAAAATATATAGGTTAAACATAAGAAATTAATACAAGCAAATTTTAACGTGGTTCGACAACGGAGTGTCTACATCCACGGGTAATAAAAGATTTGGATGTTTTTATTGATGATTGTATGTTACAAAAGGATAAAATGCTATATGCACCAAGTAAAATTCATCAAAGAATGATTGAGCTACGGATATATTTAATTGACACAACTCCCATACCTAAACTTTTTCCTCTGATCCTTTTCCTCCTCCAAAAATTTTCGTCCCATCTTTCTGTCTTGGAGCTTGATATTTATAGAAAATATCATGGGTCCCCCTCTTCTTTCTTTTCACATATTAGTTCTTATTCAGACTTTGGAACAAAACTTATCCCGCATTTTTATTTGTATTTCCCGCAAGACTTGACATGCGTACTTCCTATTTCCCTTAGTTTCCCGCTTGGTGACCCGCACCTCTTCTGCGGATTTGTATTCAAGTTATTGCTTTTGGATTTCGATGAATGCCGCAGTCTTATTATTATTATTAGAATTATGGCATGTCCGACATGTGGCCATTGACAGTGACATTATTATTTTCAGAATTTGGCATGTACAACACGTGTCCATTGAAAATGACTTGTCATGTTTTAGCTTCTTCTGTTCCGCAACCTGCACAACTGAGACGTGTCTATCATGCATCGATGTTTGTCACTTCTATACATTATGTCATGATTTCCCGCAACTTGCGTGTCTATCATGCAACGAAGGTGTCTATTTCGTACAGTGTGCCATGCTTTCTCGCAACTTGCGTGTCTGTCATGCAACGAAGGTGTCTGTTTTAGTACTTATCTAATGAGTTTTGTTTCAGTGTTTCTCGTTCCATCATAATCTGGTATTCTTTCCATAGTATTTGAACACGTGATGTTAGAGATTTAATACCCTCATATTTATCTTTCAATCTCTTCTAATATTCTATATCTGCTTCACCATGTCAAGCTTACGAATCCGATGTTAATTGGAATTATTTTTTTGGGATTTTAATTTGATAAGAAGACCAATTAATAGAAATTTTGTTTTGATTAGGAAAGAAACAAAATCTCCATGAAAATCTTGTTTGATTAGGAAAGAAACAGAGCACAACTTTATAAATCGACGATAATAAAAATTCGGTGATGAATTTTAGTTTCAAATTAGATAAAAACACAATGATATAAATTTGTAATTCAGAAAAATTTATCATCAAGTTTGATGATGAATTTTACCATTGTTTCTCACAAAACTCAGAAAACTACTCTACGATTTTTTTATATTTTTAAGGACCAATCGTTTTTTTCACTTTTATTCCTTGTAATCCGTTTAAATTTCTCTCCTTGAATATTATAATTGGAAACGTCGATTATGAAAGAATCTAATTAATTGGGAATTGGGTTACGAAGAAAAATCATATATTCAGCTCGGAGAATTGATTTGATTACAGTATAATCGGATTCTCGGGTTGCCGATTCTCCCAACCGAACACGCCGTTGGTACGGAGACTTCCTTCCCTGGTTTCAAAATTTGATTTTTGAAAAATAATTCGAAGTTTTATCTGGGGAATGTAACAAGAATATGAATATTCAATTTTTTACCGGGGATTCAGAATCCAGCATGAATAATTTCTTCGACATTCTCGCCCTTCATCGTATATATCTTACATCTGTTAATGTTTTGCTTCGGCTAAATAATGATTTTTATTGGAAAATAAACCCAGTACTAAATGACAAACCTCCAATTTCACCGACATCAATTCGGTTTAAGTGTGTAAATCTTATAAAAATCCGGATCCAATAAATAACCTGTCGAGCGCTATTGGGTTTTGATTTGTTTCTCCTCGTAGCTGAACCATTTAGTACCAACTCACTACCAAACAAACCCCAGCTGTACCGTAATGCTCAGAAATTCTGCACTCTTTACTACTATTCGACTACGGCAAGACTATTACGTATCATGTAGTTTTACTTTCTTCTTTCCCTCTACCCCACCTAACCGATAATTCATCTATCACTAACCTAACGGTTAACATTTCACACTACGTAGAGACCGTTGTAATGTACATGTACGTATTAAAATTCGTTTTAATTTAACGAATTTTTATCCTAAAATCAATCATAAATATATTTACGAATTAACGAACTATATATTCTATATTATATTTTACCGTATCATTATTATCTTATCATTTTTAATTAAATTTTAATTTTTTAACATCTATTTTTTAAAAAATATGGATATCGAAGGATTTTAAACTCGTGGTTATGTCAATGTGGTTTATTAAAATCATTAAATCATAATAAAACTAATATATTTTAAAAATTAATGTATACTTATCAAATTCATATATCTAAAAATAAATTATACATATACGTACATCGCTCTATTATCGAATCACAAGTCATCGCTCGATTTGAGAGAGTGGCCATCAGCTGAACATCGAATCGAATTTCATAAACTCTTAGATGCAATGTTATTTGCTCCTTCTGTTCAGCTTCAAATAGACAAATGCGATGCGTCTTTTGTGGGGTTAGTTCTGTCGTTGGAGAGAAGAAAGAGATTGAGAGGTGGCCAGGTGGTGGGTCTCTTTTTGTTAGCCCTCAAATAAGGTCAGCTAAAACTGGCCCCACCGATAAACATCCTCGTTTTCCTCAACTTCTTTTCCTACTTCTCTTAATTTGTTGACCCACCAGTACTACTAGCATGAAGAAAATCAACCAGTGTACAGTATCGATCTTAACGGCCATTGCTGATCATCAGTCATCACAACTCACGGTAGTATTGTTCACTTACATTAATAAAGGTTCAGAACTGTTTTACACGTCGTCGTCCCATATATTTCCTTTTAGACATTTTCGCAAGCACACTTTATCCCCCCACATTCTCCACTCTTTCTTCTTCCTCAGATATAAAACCAGGGTTATACTGTTGTTGGTGCTGGATCTTTACCTCTGTCTATACAAAGCAGAGTCTATAGAAAATCAAGGAAGAAAAAGGAACTCTGCCTTTGCCACTCTCTCAAATCGAGCAGAATGGGTTATTTCATGGCCACCATTTCCTATTTCATCTTGCTCTTTATATCCTCAGTTCTAGCAGGTAAAAGGAAACCCTTTTTGTTTTGATGATTTTTTATTTTCTTATTTCTTGATGTTTAATGAGTTTCTAATCATTTTCTTTTCCTGCATTTACAGACGGAGGTAAAGTAGGAGTAAACTATGGTAGAATAGCAAATGATCTACCTGAACCAACAAGCGTAGTAGAACTAATGAAATCTCAAGGAATTAACAGCGCTAAACTCTATGATTCTGATCCAACTGTTCTTAAAGCTTTTGCTGATTCCGGAATCAAGTTAGTCGTAGCATTACCAAATGAACTTCTTTCTTCAGTAGCAAAGAAACAATCTTTTGCTAACTCATGGGTTCAGAAAAACATCGCTGCTTATTACCCAAAAACCCAAATCGAAGCTATAGCTGTTGGAAATGAAGTCTTCGTAGATCCTGCAAACACTACCAATTTCTTAGTGCCCGCCATGAAAAACATACATTCAGCTCTATCTAAGTTAAATCTGGATAAAGCTATTAAAGTTTCTTCTCCTGTAGCTCTGAGTGCTCTTCAGAATTCATACCCATCTTCAGCTGGATCATTTAAAATAGAATTAATCGAACCTGTAATGAAACCGATGTTTGATTTTATTAGGTCTACTGGTTCTTACTTAATGGTTAATGTTTATCCATTCTTCGCTTACGCAGCAAATTCAGATGTTATTTCATTAGATTACGCATTATTCCGAGAGAATCCAGGTGTTGTTGATTCAGGAAATGGGCTTCGTTATTTCAATCTCTTTGATGCTCAAGTTGATGCTGTTTTTGCTGCAATATCTGCTTTAAAATATGATGATCTTAAAGTAGTTGTTTCTGAAACTGGTTGGCCTTCCAATGGTGACAACAATGAGATTGGTGCATCACTAGAAAATGCTGCTGATTATAACGGAAATCTAGTGAAAAGGGTTCTCACTGGTGGTGGTACTCCATTAAAATCCAACTCTGTTCTTGATGTGTTTCTATTTGCTCTATTTAACGAGAACCAAAAAACAGGTCCAACTTCAGAGAAAAATTACGGATTATTCTACCCAAATCAACAGAAGGTCTACAATATCCCTTTAACAGGGGAAGGTTTGAAAGCATGGAAGGGTGGGAAAAGACAGTCAACACCAGTGAGTGGTGGTGGGGGTGGAAATAGTAATAGTAATAGTAGCAGTAGTGGTGGTGGGGTTTCCACAAGTTCTTCTGGACATACATGGTGTGTAGCAAATGATAAATCTGGTGAAGAGAAATTGCAGAACGCATTAGATTATGCTTGTGGTCCTGAAGGTGGTGCTGATTGTCGTTCAATTCAGCCCGGTGCTGCATGCTATAGTCCTAATACTCTTGAAGCACATGCTTCCTTTGCTATGAATAGTTATTATCAGAAGAAGAGCCGTGCAGTTGGTACTTGTGATTTTGGTGGTGCAGCATATGTTGTCACTCAGTCTCCCAGTACGTATCTATTCTCTCCCTCTCATTCTTTTTTCATATTTACACGCGCAAGTTAAGGATATATCGCATCATTTTTCTTAAATGCGCTGGGTGTATTTTCCTCTGTTCGCGCATGCTTAACCTGTCCCGCTTGGGGAACACAAAAACTTACTTTTAGTATAGAGCACCGAGCGGAACAACGTCAATTAACTCATTTGACAATTCTCTAGTGTTATTTTGCTTAATTGGGTTTTTGATAATGTGGTTATAACAATTATTCCTTGTTTTGTGCAGAGTTCGGGAAATGTGAACTCCCCACGAACTAGATAAGGAGAGGTTGATTACTTGATTATGTTAGCTGAGAAGAATTGATGTTTAGGGAGAAAGCATTTATTTCTTATAGTAGTAATATTTTAGGATTTGGGCGTCTTTCATCTTTCATCTATCTAGTTGTAATGATTCAAAAAAAAACTTAAATCTATCTAGTTGTAGAAGTAGTGGTTGGGAGTGGCAGTTGGGAATTTATTCGATGGATTTGATCTCTTTTCCTTGTAATTATTATCTATGGTTCTATACGAAATTAGGATCTTGCTTGTAGTAAGAGCTAATATATTTATTTTCTAGCAGTAACCTTTTCTGAGTTTGGGGTCTGAACTCTTTAATTATCTGTTTAGTTGCTTTCATATGATGATGGTAGATGTTAATGCTCTTTACGTTTTTTTGCTTTTTGTTTTTCTGCCTTCTATAATACTATTACTAATTTCTGATATACAGAACATTGGATTGGAACCAAAGTGTTCATTTAAAGGTATAATTCACCCTACATAAATTTCCCTCCAACCCTAGGAGTTAAATCTAAGTTTGGGTTCAAAGTGGTGGAGCCGTGGAGGTAGTGTGTAATATCCAAGTCAGTTGCTGATGACATTTGACCTACCATGGGAACCTAGGTCGTAGCCCACTACATGCATTTTTCTCAGACCAAGTCTTCCGGAAAAGAAAACCCGACTAGTGCAGTCCCTCCACATCAGCCCAAGTGCTATGGAGGGAGAATTGAGATAGGACCATTAGGTTTATACTTGTTGTAACGAGAGATCGAACGAGAACAATAATAGAGATCGAGACATAGAGATTTACGTGGTTCACTAACTGTTACGTTAGTTACATCCACAACAGAGAAAGCAGAGTTTTATTATAGAGCAGAATACTGAGATTACACACATTCTAGGTACAACGTGTGTATATATATAGGGATCTGTCCCTCGGACTTCCCGTAGTATTCCGGCCAACGACTGATTCAAGGCATATCAACAAATCTCTACCTTGACTTGAATCCTCCCAGCAACAGAAACAGATGCACCCATGACAGTGTCACAACCTTTCTCTGCCTCAGATGCCCCTATACAAGGGCTCAGACTACTGACTTGTGATATTGAGCAAGTCCAAGCAATGTTGGAACTTGCTCCCAGGAACTGGCTTGGTGAACATGTCAGCAGGGTTATCAGCTGTCCCTACCTTCTTCACTTCAATTCTCTTCTCATTTCTCAGAAAGTGATACCTGACATCAATGTGCTTCGTCTTCTCATGATGGACTTGATCCTTGGTTAAGCATATTGCACTCAAGCTGTCACAATACACTATAGCCTGATCCTGATGTAGGAGATCATTAACCAGCCCTTTTAACGAAATTCCCTCCTTAGCAGCTTCTGTCAAGGCCATATACTCTTCCTCTGTAGTAGACAAAGTAGCTGTAGGTTGTAGAGTTGCCTTCCAGCTTACAACAGAACCTCCAAGAGTGAACACATAACCAGTCATAGATCTCCTACTGTCCACATCTCCAGCATAATCAGAATCTGAGAAACCAGCCACTAAACATCGGGTATCGTTCCCATAACAGAGAGCGACATCTGAAGTACCTCTAAGATACCTGAAAATCCTCTTAACAACTTGCCAATGTTCCTTCCCAAGCTGAACCATAAACCGACTGACCACACTAACAGCAAATGCTAAGTCTGGTCGAGTGCAAACCATAGCATACATCAGACTTCCAACTGTGCTAGCATATGGAACTCGAGATATGTACTATTTCTCCTCATAAGTCTGAAACGTGTACATTCCCAACTTGCTGTTAGATGCCATTGGAGTATCTATAGGCTTGGCTGAAGACATTCCAAACCTGCTCAAAATCTTCTTGATGTACCCTTCCTGTGATAGGAAAAACTTTCTCTTTTTCCTATCCCTATAGATTTCTACTCCCATAATTTTCCGAGAAGCACCCAGATCTTTCATCTCAAACTCCGCACTGAGAGACCCCTTCAGCTTCTGAATATCTGACTTATTCTGAGCAGCAATCAGCATATCATCAACATATAGAACTAGATAAATGTGTGAACCATTCTGCAAATCATTGTAGTACACACAACAATCATACAGACTCCTGTGATAGCCAAGATGCACCATATAACTATCAAATCGCTTATACCAATTCCCAGGGGACTGTTTTAGCCCATATAAGGACTTCTTTAGCTTGCAGATGTAATTCTCTTTACCTGGAACTTGGAATCCATCTGGCTGGATCATGTATATTTCTTCTTCCAACTCTCCATGCAGGAAAGCTGTCTTCACATCTAGTTGCTCAAGTTCCAGATCCTGATGTGCAACTATGGCTAGTAGCACTCTGATGGAAGTGTGCCTGACCACTGGTGAGAAAATCTCGTTGTAGTCCACTCCCTCTCTCTGATTGAAACCTCTTGCAACCACTCGTGCTTTATACTTGACACCCTCTGCAGCTGACATTCCTTCCTTCTTTCTGAAAACCCACTTGCAAGTAATTACCTTTATATCAGCAGGCAGTTTTACAAGCTCCCAAGTCCCATTTTTGATAAGGGACTCAATTTCTTCTACCATTGCGGCAAGCCACTGTGCTGACTCGTTTCCAGATATGCAACCTTGTAGGTGGACGGCTCGTGATCCTCCACCTCCTCGGCCACCTACAATGCATAACCCACCAAATCGTCAAACCTGTACCTCGCTGGAGGTTTTATTCCAACCCTTCTAGGTCGGTCTGTAGCAATGCTCCGATGTTCAACTTCCTCTGGTGGTGCATTCTCAGACTCATCTGCATCTTGCTCTTCGTTAACTGATGGTGGTAGTTGGTCGTAAACCAACTTAGGTGCCTGATTCTCCTCTGGACTGAATTGCACCTCCACCTCCTCAACAACAACCTCATTTGCTGGTGCATCAGTGATCTTATCTCTGGATTTCAGCATAGAATTTTCATCAAAAACTACATTTCTGCTCAGTATAATCTTATTATCAGACCAGATCTTGTACCCTTTCACACCTGCACCATAGCCCATGAAAACTCCCTTCTTAGCTCTTGGCTCTAACTTACCTTCATCTACATGATAATAAACAGTGCAGCCAAATACCCTCAGTTTTGCGTAATCAGCAGCTTTTCCAGTCCACACCTCATAAGGTGTTTTGCAGTCAATGCCTGTGTGTGGACTCCGATTGATGAGATAGCAAGCTGTTGAAACCGCTTCTGCCCAGAACCGTCTAGCAAGACCTGCATCCGAAAGCATACACCTTGCTTTCGCTAAAAGCGTCTGATTCATTTTTTCTGCTACACCATTCTGCTGTGGTGTAGCCCTGACTGTGCGATGGCGAGCAATACCCTGATCTTTGCAGAAATCATCAAACTCAGATGAACAGAATTCTAGACCATTATCTGTTCGCAGCCTCTTAACCTTCTTCCCAACCTGATTTTCTAACAGTGTCTTCCACTCCTTGAACTTACTGAACGCCTCACTTTTATGTTTCATCATAAATATCCAAGTCATCCTGGAATAATCATCAATGATAGACAGAAAATACCTGTGACCTCCCAGAGACTCAACACGAGAGGGACCCCAACAATCTGAATGGATATAGTCCAGCGTGCCTTTGGTCCGATGAACTGCCTTAAGAAACTTGCTTCGCTGTAGCTTCCCAAACACACAATGCTCACAGAACTCAAGGCTCTTGGTCTTATGACCCCCGAGAAGATCTTCCTTTGAGAGAATTTGCATTCCCCATTCACTCATATGAGCAAGCCTCATATGCCATAATCTGGTCATATCAGATCCCTGAATTTCAGCTGAAGCAACAACTGCAGAACCTGTGACTGTTGAACCCTGTAATACATACAAAGTTCCATGCTTGACACCTTTCAGAATCACATCAAAACCTTTGCAAACATGCAAACCTCCACCTTCACCTTTGAAACTGAAACCCTTGCTGTCTAGCAGACTCAAGGATATTAGATTCTTTGTCAAGAGTGGCACATGCCTGACTTCCTTCAATGTGCAGAGCCTCCCATCATGTGTCCTAAACCTGATTGAGACGATTCCAACCACCTTGCAGACAGACCCGTTTGCCATAGAGACGCTGCCCCCATCTGCACGGCTGTACGTAGTAAATAACTCTCTTTTGGGACATATATGGTAGGACGCCCCAGAGTCAAGGAACCACACATCAGACTGATGTGTGTAATCATCTGTTACCAGAATAAAATCTCCTTCTGAAGTGTTTCCACATTGAGCTACTGCTGCAGATCCAGAGTTATGTTCTTGTTGCTTCTTCTTCTTAGGACATTCCTTCTTCCAATGACCTTTCTCCTTACAGTAGGCACAGACGTCTTTAGGTAATTTATGTCCGGAATTTTTCTTGCCCTTCTTACCGTCCTTGCTTCCTTTTGCCACCAACCCGGAAGCCTGATTTTCTGTACCTGTTCCAGCAGCCTTATGCCGCATCTCTCTGGTATGAAGAGACGACCCAACCTCTTCCAGCGTTATATTATCTTTTCCGGCAATAAAAGACTCTCTAAAATTCTCATACGACGGAGGCAGAGACACCAGCAACATTAAGGCAGCATCCTCATCTTCCACCACCTCATCAATCTTACGCAATTCAAGCAGAATAATATTAACTTGATCTAGGTGATCTCTAAGAGGCGTACCTCCAGACATGCACAGACTGAAAAGACGTTGCTTCAGCATCAACTTGTTGGTCAGCGATTTCGTCATGTAGAGACTTTCTAACTTTAACCACAAAGCGGCGGCCTTTTCCTGATCTGCGACTTCAGTGATTACGTCGTCCGCGAGACACAGCATAATCGTTGAGTGAGCCTTCTCCTCCATAGTCGCATACTCAGCGGTGGATCTATCTGCGCCCTTCTTATCCGAAGATAACGGCAACCAAATACCTTGTTGCTTCAACAAAGCCCGCATCTTGATTTGCCACAGACTAAAACTATTTCTCCCGGTAAACCTGTCGATCTTCATCATGGATCCAGACATCGTTCTCGACGGAAATCGAACCTCGCTCTGATACCAATTTTTTGTAACGAGAGATCGAACGAGAACAATAATAGAGATCGAGACACAGATATTTACGTGGTTCACTAACTGTTACGTTAGTTACATCCACAACAGAGAAAGCAGAGTTTTATTATAGAGCAGAATACTGAGATTACACACATTCTAGGTACAACGTGTGTATATATATAGGGCTCTGCCCCTCGGACTCCCCGTAGTATTCCGGCCAACGACTGATTCAAGGCATATCAACAATACTAATATTAAATTATTAAATTTTTGCCCACCGGGCGTAGTAAACTTCTTCTAATATGTATAACGCAACTTCAGTGCAGTTTCAAAATACCAACAATATGTGAAAATCGAACCCACAATCTCATACCAAAAAGCCATGCGCTCTACCAGTTGAGCTAAGACAGACAAAGATAGAGTAAGCCTCTATAGTTATAATCTTTGGCAAGGCTTTGATCTAACAACTTCTTATATCAATTTCCTTGGCAAGGCTTTTGATGTAACACCTGACATTATGCAATTTGATTAGAAAGAATATCAATTAAGATAATTCAAGTCATCGATTACGATGATAATTTAACTGAACATAAGCATCAAAAGTCAAAACATTATCTATGACCTAAATGTGTGCCTACTTACAGCATTTGTAGTCCAAGTCTTGCATATGCTGCCCAGGAAAAGGGTGCCACTGTCTTGACTCGAAGTAACACTATTGTTTTCCATTAACTTGAAGCAGATTATCTACTGGGAAAAGAAACATAGCGCATATCTGAACCTTATCCAACATAAGCAAGATGTAAACATTACTTACCACTGGGATCTCCATCCATGTAAACATTCCAACAAATACTTCACACTCTTGTACGTGCTTCATGGTGTTCCTCGTCTTCTCCATGGCAACTTCATGGTGCTCCTCATCATTACTGCAAACACACCTTTACGTGAACTACAAATAAAAAGGGTAATCACCATTTAAGATGCCAAGATCCTAATAACATCTTCCTGTGTTAAGAATATATCATGATACATCAACTTGGGGTTCTAAATCAATCAAGCATCATTTCTAAAGACATACAGCTGCATGTCTTACATGGGGCATAGAAGTACACCACTAAATTTAAAGCTACAGGAAAAACTAACAGTTTGTTGGATTCAGCCCCTTGAACAAATATGCAGTTACAGGTTTTCATCCCATGTAGTGCTTTTTATCGTTGTATAAGTGTAAGGAGGAGGATATATTTACACTCTCACATAACTAAAGTCTTTTCTCATAGTCTTCAAATAATTGTCTCTACCTGAAGTAGTTGCTGCTCCACACCCATTTCCCTCGACAACAGCTCTCCCTCCCATATAAGCAAGGTAACGTATATGCATATTTGTGATTTAAGTACCAGCTCCACTCTCTCCGTTTATCAAAATAGATTGGCTTATTCCCTCATTAATTATTTGTCTGCACCGCTGGAATAAAATTTCCATATTTAGTTCAGAGGGACAATCATGAATAGGTAACCGAAGAGCAAGGATGGGAATAAAGTATCACCCGCATGCAGCACCAGCAACAACGAAAACAGGTGGACTCACTGAAGGAAGCGCCCTTATATAGACTGTCCCATCATGTGGTTATCATAAACATGAAGTAATCTTCTAAAAGGGTTCACATCAATCAGTATACTATGGGCATAAGTCTGGAGTCACAAAGAGTGTGTTAGATTTTTTATGCTGAAACAAATTGACGGATGATAAAAAAAACCACTAACGTCAAAAGAAAAGACTTAATCACATATTAAAAACACACAAATAGGACTAATTTAGCCAGTTGATTAATGTTAAGATGTAGTGAAGGCCTCAGGCATGAAAACAATAATATGTACTGATCCTAAATCCACTAAATGGAAACATCTGGCACCTAATGACCAAAGGATTAAAAGTGCAGCAGTTATATGTAGCAAGATAAATTCCCAACATCATATAGAGAAGGATATTGTAGGAATGTTTCCATTTAGACGCAGGAATCAAGATGTTTAACCTAACGTTTTGAGGGTGATCAAAAATTAATTTAGGGCGATCTTTTTAAATTCATCCCATAGATGTGGTTATGGGATAACCTAGTGGTATGTAAAAATATTTAAATACCCTTTCACTAATTTGGTGCAACTATCATAATCGGTAGTTTAATTTTTTTTAAACTACCAATTATGCATGTTCAGGATGTTGGAAATTTGAAATTTTTTGGGATTTCCAATTTGGGGCAACTTTCATAATCGTAGTTTTAAAAAAATTTAAACTACCGATTATGAGTGTTTAGGATGTTGGAAATTTGAAATTTTTTGGGATTTCCAATTTGGGGCAACTTTCATAATCGGTAGTTTAAAATTTTTTAAAACTACCGATTATGAGTGTTCAGAATGTTACAATTTGGGGCAACATTCATAATCGGTAGTTTAGTAAAAAAATTAAACTACCGATTACGGTGGAATCGGTAAATATATTACTCCATTATCTACCGATTATGATACGTCCATGAAATTAAATGCATGCAAAAAATGATTTTTTTTTGTTAACGATCACAAAACATTGCATCAATATTTGTGTATACATTTATGTTCAAAATATATATTCAAGATCAACTATTCACAGTTCAAATCAATTACGTTCTTTACTGAGCTTGTTAAACGATCCCAACGCTTGATGTTGGACTCGTATTGCTTCAACCACTCCTTACAGTGGTTAGTTGGGAAGTAATCCGACCACCTACGCAATGGAGGTAATGGACAATCATCCGTTAAACTTAAACCGATAAAATGATTGTCATTAACAAATGCCATAATGATTCGTCTATCCTTGACCGACTCATCACACACCGTCCTTGTGGGTGTAAATGTGAAACTCACTCCTGATGAAGGAGGACAGAAAAAATGTACCACGCAGTTCAATACATCCGCTAAAAGATACCCACATATCGGCATTACCATTCAATACCTGGATCCGATTGTCTCCAATCCGTTTCGGCATTTTCCACGAGTATATAACTCTTTGAACTCTTGTTCTCTGTCATGTCTATCTCCTTGTCTCATCATTTCAATATAAAATTCTTTATCCTCCAATAATTGTGCGGCCATCTTATTTCTTAAATATTGCTATTGGGTGACATTCTAGGTAACCGCCTTACTAAAGTCTCCTATTTGTTTCGAAGCAAAGTGGAAACAACAATTGTCATCCCCATCGACATCGTCGGTGGACAAAACAAATGGTATAATAAATATAGGGAGTTGTTCCAAATACTCATCGTGTATAGGTTGGGTTTGACTTAGTTGGGAAGGAATCATAGAGACCTTAGCTTTGACTTGTCGTGAGCTTGGTCCACCTTGATCCTTCCTTAGACGACCCCTTTTCCTTAGAGCCGGCAAATCTTCATACTCAGCTTCAATATGTTCATGCCTAGAAAGGTCACGATGACTAGATAACCACTCATTCAACTTTTTTCTTTGAATTGACATCGGTTTTTCGGTATTCGGCCTACCCATCGCTTTTCCTTTAATTGGTTCCTGAACAACCTTTTGACAGGGTTAAAGGGCTTCCTCTAAATAGTGGATCAGTATTTGCTTTTGTGCCCCATTAGACGTAGAGTAACGCTCGAGTATTCGTGCAAATATTTCCTTCTCCACGAACGACGCACCATCAACCGCCGGGGTGCTTAGAGTGAAAGTTAATTGCTTCCAAGAGGGATGAATATCATTAATGTCAATCACTTCAATATACCTTCCAAGCATGTGACGACATGGGAGTCCAATACCTATCATCGTCTTACAGTTGCAAACCGTAGTCTCATCATCGTGATCTCTGTACAACTCCAATTGTTTTATCATGAAATTTATTGTCCACCAAGAAACTTTGTAAACTATACCCCTTAGAAGATCTTTATGTTTTAAATGTGCCAAAGGGAATCTATGCCGACTTTTTTCCATTGAATCATAAATCTTAGTGAGGTCACGATTGGTGAACTCATGAATTGCTTCTTGGACCGACACAACCCCATTTTTGCTACCGACTAGTATCTTCTTTAATCAGTCATCGGACCCCTCTGCAATGCTTGTTGTCTCGTTCTTGAAGTTCCGATATTCATATGTTCATGCAAACACAAACTTATCCTTATGCGGTCCCAACCATTGTGATTTGCAATACTTAACTGGTTTGGGATAGTTCTTGCCCCATTCATCCTCAAAGTTCTTCAAGTTGTATTCATAAACTTCCTCCGTCATCGACCAAACTATCTTATCCCATGCTTTTAGAAATAAAGACCACTTTATTCCATCCTCGACCCACTTTTCATCGGCCAACCTTTTCTCTTCTTCTCGTTCTTCCACGGTTAGTTTACTAATACGTTCATCCTCTTCCTTCGACCTCTTGGTACCTTTGTTTCGTTTTTTAGCTTGGATATGATGTCTGCAATTGGATTTGATGTTGCATTGAATGTGCCACGTACAAAGCAAATTCTGGGCTTCCGGAAACGCTACCTTTATTGCATTCATCAAGGCTGTATCGTTATCCGTTACAATAACCCTTGAAAAATGCTCGCCATTATAAATCGACCTTAATGTTTGCAACATCTTAATGAAACTCACATCGGTCTCAGCATCCATTAAACCCCAAGCCACCGTAAATGTGCATTTGTCCGAAGTGTGACAAGCGATGTTCAACAACGACATGTTGTACCTATTTGTTTTGTAAGTAGCATCTATCAACAAAATTTGATGAAAGCATTGCGCCAATTGGATCATCTTCGGATGTGCCAAGAAAATAAGAATCACCTTACCATCCTTTTCTTCTTTTCTCAATGTGTAATTGTGTTTCTCGGCTAACCACTCTGATTGTTGCATAACCATTCGACCATCCCATTCCGTCATTTTGATCGTTGCTAGCGCCGAATAAATTGTAGAAAACGAGGACAAGTTGTTGGGGTCGTCCGCCGTTATCTTAGATAGGATTGTACTCGCTTTCATTACGGTCCTCATAGACTTGACCGTCTCCATTTCTTGTGGTTTAACTTGGCAACCATTACGTGCCAACAAGATTTTCCGGATCTTCGTGGTTGTGGTTATGACGACCATTAGCAACTCTATACATTTTCCATATTTTTCCTTTCTTACCTTCCGGCTTATGGAAGATAATCTTAAATGGGCATTCAATCTTCTTTGAATTACCTCGGTATATCCTATCCGTCTTCTTTATTATAATTCTTTCCCATATGACTCTTTCGCTCGTCACCTCTCTCACAAATCATTTCAAATCGATCAACTTTCACGCAATTGTTCTGAACTACAACGCATATCTTCTTTTTAGCCTTGTTGAGAAGTCATTCATTTTCCTCCGCCTTACTTCCAAATGTTTTAATGCGCATATAACAAAACAAATATCATAAGCCTAACCATGTAACATACATTCTTATAACAAGTTAACAGTGGGTAGGTAGCGTACCAAATTATTTGCATAGTGTAGGGAAGTATCAGGACCCTCGTATGAAACAAGATTAACTCATTCAATAATCTACGTAAAATAGCAATAAATTAGACAATGAGAATCGGTAGTTAATTATGTTCACTTACTAACGATTACCAACAATCGGTAGTTAATAATATCCCCGTGCTACCGATTATCTACAATCGGTAGGTAATATGTATTCCTAAACTACCGATTGTAGGAAGAAATCAAGTCAAGTCATGTACACATAGAATCGGAGGTTTAGTGTGTTACACCACTATCGATTATAATAAATCGATAGGTAACTATATGCCATTAACTACCGATTATAAAGTTTACAAAATAAAAAAATTATAGGTTTGGAGAAATTCAGTTTTAGGACGACTAACATAATCGATAGATAATAAGTTCTCGTAAACTATCGATTATGCAAACAACAGTTAAAAAAAATCAATTTGGGGCGAATAACATAATCGGTAGTCAATAAGTATTCCTAAACTACAGATTTTGCAAAAAGAAATTCAAAAAAAAATCAATTTGGAGATTTTGTATAATCGATAGTAAATAATCTTCACGAGACTACCGATTATTTCTAAGTTTTGGAACAGAAGTATAATCGGTAGTTTATGGTACTCCATAAACTACCGATTATGGGACGTCCATAGCATTAAATGCATGCAAAAATGAATTTTTTTTGCTACCGATCACATATAAACGCATATAAATTGGGTTTAGAGCTTCTTAACACAATACCTGATTGTTTGATGCATTATTATCTTTATTTTGATGTGATTCATCGTCTAGGTTTTCTTCCACACCAAAATTTAGATCATGCAACAAATAACCAAATCGTCGTATCTAAAAGTATTTGAACTTTCAATATTATGTTCTTCATGTTCAATCTCACCTTCTACATCATACTCATCCATGTTTGTGATTGAATTTTGGTAAAATCTGATTTCCCCAAACTTCTTCTTTTTCTTCTTCTTCCTCTCTAACACACTCTCTATTTTTATTCTAAAACTAAAACTCAAATTCATCATCTAACACTAACTATAACCAACTTAATTAACTAATTAATCAAAATTAACACTAATTAAGCAAAGACAAATTAACCATTAAAGAAAATATATGGATAAAGGATGTATTGATATTACTTTATAATGACCTTATTTTGTTTTATTAGTCGCCCAAAAATGGTTTTTGGTCGCCCTCAAAATGGCCAGGATGTTTAACCTTTGAATACATTCTCAATGCCAATGAGTAGCATTCTCAAACTACCTACTGATCCAATTATAGCCCTGATCGATTATAAGTTATTGATTGTTAGCTAAACAACCTCAGTTCTTATAATTAACTTTTATCTCGATCAAAAATCTAGCAATTTTTCTATACCTGCCCCCCAAAATGACCCTGTAACATGAAACATTAGCAGCTGGCTCCCAATTACGCCTAACTGTACATGTAGAATACACTTTGAACTTGGTCTAACATGAAGAGACCAAATTGTCAAGATGACAAATCTTAAGAGCCATATAAATATAATTAGATTAAATGGATTATACAAATTTACAATGTGTATGAAATTTTAACTATGGAATGCATTAAAATCGTCATAATATCCCTAAAGCATATACAACATACTTCAAAGTGATAAGGAGGCAGCGCAGCGTACAATTCAAATTAGAGCTTCAAAATTATAAGTTGGTACTGATGAAATTCATGGTGGAACGAATGGTGATGCTGAAATTCAAAAAACAACACTAATTAGATGGCAATTAGTTCCGGAGTACAACTACCATATTCTCTTTCTCTGATTAGTGTGCCAGTGTTTGAGTTTCTTGTTTTTCTAACTAAACCTAAGGAAAATTATTTAATGATGATATAATAGTTATGCAAATAAGCTGATGCGGTTAGCAAAGTTTAAAGCCAACTGGAACTCGTGATCTGACCTATGTATTTGAATCCTCCTATTGATGGTCCATCAATCGTAGCTATTGTTCTTAAATACATGTATTATCTTGTGTTACTCTTCATAATAGTTATCGACGATTCAACAGATCTAACTTCAATACTGTATTCTTCTCTAAACTTAAGCAAGACACACTTTCACTGCAATTTTAAGATATTCTAAGATATAAAGAGAGGGATTATATATAATTTGTGGGAGTATACTACTGACCGTTACCATTTCCTCATAATAATAATTGCAGTACTAAAATCCTTCTTTGTTCCTTTCCTGTAAAATCACATACTCAACAGATTAGCAAAAACCCTCAATTTATACTAAATTTAAGCAAGAAGGCAAGAAAATCTCAAAATCAGAGAAATATAGAATCAAAGGGAAAGTGTCTTATGATTCTGCAGAATTGATTGCATAGATTTTACCATCTAGAATTTTAGTTGCTGCAAGAGGCGGGTATCTCCATTTTGATAGTTCAGCAAGAACACTATATGGGTAACAGCAACAGTCTTTCAGATAGTACTTATAGTTTTCGAACTAAACCCTAAAATACATAATTCAGATGCAAAGAAGAATCCCCTATAATTGAGTCATACAGTAACACAGTAGAACATAATGATGACTCAAAAAAATCTCTTTTTTATGGTGGTGTCTCTTAAATGTAAGTGAAGAGCAAGAAGAGAAAAGTACTCCGACGTTGTTAAGGTCTTTGTAACAGAGATGATGGAGTTTTAGGGAAATGAAGGCAGAGAAGAACCAAGGATCCCTAATCACATTTTGAGTAGGTTCACATAAAGTTCAAGGAGAAGAAGTAGAAAATGTGTTTGAGTATCATAAAGTTCACATACCAGATCTCCGCGAGTTAGGAAACATGCAATAGAGTATGATGTCTTTAAAAATAATACCCCAAGATCTACTTTCATAATGTCAATGCTGGCTTGGTTTGGTTCTGCCATGTGATTGTTGGTCACAATTCTTACTCATAGTGCTACATCCGCTTCCATACCAACCTCTATCCAAAACTAGAGTGTATATTTTTTTGCTAACTCACTTGGCTCTTCAATGTTCCTGCAGTCTGAGCTCCAACTTCATTTGATTGCTGCACAACCTAAACATGGGTCATCACGGTCAAGACAAAGTAAACTGGTAATACCCGAATGCTAAGAAAAAGAAAAGCATCAAACTGAATGTGCACCAGTTTTAGAATGCATATAGTTTGACCAATTAGGCTAGTCATATCTCAATGCGGGTAGAACTCATCTCAAACTTGTTAGAAAGTCTTCTAAGAAGGCACCAATAACCTCCAAATCAAGCACCAGGAGATGCTACGATGAGCTCAATCAATACAGGAAAGATATTCATCAAGGGACAGCAAATATCTTTATTAAGAAGATTAACTGCATTAAGACCATTGGTATTGTTCTTAAGATTCAGAACACAAATTCAGAGGTGCCCTATTGCTCTAAAGATTTGCAACAGATAACAACTGAGCAGCTGCCTGACAGATATCTAAGAATTAGGGCACCTCTGATGTTTGAAGAACAATAATATGAACAAAATATATTATCCTTGACGGTGAAGAAATCTAATGTTTGAAGAACTTACCTGGACAGTGCTCAAACAGTTATACGCTGGTACCCTAGGAAAGAAGGTGCAGTATCAACACTCTTCCTGCCTGCTGATTCACAAATATTGCCTCTTTTCACAGTAACTATTTCACCAGTTTGTTGCCACCAAAGGAAAGAAAAAGAGAATCCCCAAATAAGCAAGTAAGAGGTCAGCAAAGCAGATTAAAGCCAATTATAGAGACGTAGTAAAACTCCCAATTTTGTCATGTAAAAGTCAAATCTATTACTGATCCTACATGTGGGTTCTGTAATTTCTGTAATTAAACTCTAATTTACTATAAATCACAGGAAATTATGAGTCCTAACCCCCCAAAAAAGGAAAAATCGGGATTTTCTCTAACTTGAAAACAATCGTTGTTTCCCAACACAAACGATTGATTAAAATACCCAAGAGATGAAATCAATCTCCTTAATAAATATAGAAATTTGGAAACAAATTAAATGTCAAACAGTAACTCTAAATTTCAAGAAGTATAAACAAAAAAATGAGAAAGCAGAAAAACGTACTTCATCCATCTTTTCAAAAGAATCAGCACGATGTGTTATCCGGCCTTTAGTAGCTTAACCAGCAACATGGAAGAGGGCAGAGAGAAAGGAAGTGGTGATTGGCGGAAATGGGAAGGAGAAGAGAAAGAATAAAAGCGAGGGTTTGGTGTTGTATAGAATTTTTAGGGTTTGGGATTAGATCTGATCCGTTGGATGACCGTGAAAAGTCCTAACCGTCGATTAGAAGTGAACATCACCCACTGGGTTACGATAACCTGGTACATCTAAGTAATTGGTGTAAAGATAGTGTAATTATTCTAAATCCGAACAACCACTCATGTGAGGGGTTTTCATGACCCAAAGACATTTTAGCCAATCGTGATGCGCTAAGTGTCCCTCCAAGAATCACCAATGTCTAAAGGTTCTCTATCAGCCAATAGAAAAAGGAGGTTTCATCACCATTCAACATGAGGCCTTATACCATTTAGAGTATTACAGGTTTGATAAAAATGATAATATAAAAGTGAGATATTAGGTTTAGCTAATATTAAATTAAGAAAAAAAATGAAAACAAAGTATGTTTTTTCGCTTTTCAATTTTTTTGGACGAGACATCATGTGTCTCCCAAGTTTTGATTCCCTCCCACATTCTGAGGAGAGAGAACGAAACCGTAGCTTTAACCATAATTTACAGCACAACGTTCCCATAACTTTTCTCCATAAGACTTAGCTTTACTCTCGTATCAGAGTTCATACTCACAATTTTGATTTCCATGGTTATATATATAAAAAAAACATAGAGGGAAAAAAGTTTCTAGTCTAATTCTAAAAAAATCCTTTAATGAAGATAAATTGAAGGGATAAATTATAAATAAAAAGGGCTATTTGTCCTTTCGTACTCAAATTATGTCCAAGACCGGACTTTGATACCCAATTATTCAAATATCAAGGATTGGTAATTGGACCAGCTATTGACTATCAAAAACCTCATTTAACTCATTTTTATAATAGATTTTGTGACTTTCTATATTTACCCTCTAAATCAAATTTGAAATTTGGAACGTAACGCGCGAGTTATAGCCCCATAAAACCGTGCCTAATACTACAAAAACCCTTAAATAAAAACATAAACAAAACCCCAGTTTACACTAACTGTCTAAACTTCCCTTCCGTCTAATTCAACCCAAACAACCGACAAATTCACCTCAACAGCATTAATTAGGTTACAACGTTCTTCTTCTTCTGTGACCTCCACCACTAACCAGCATCGCCACCACCGCACCATCATCGCCAACCAGCACCGCCACCATAACCACCAAAAATAACACCATCGCCACCACCAATACGAGCACGACTCTATCACCACCAACCAGCACCACAACCACCAACCAGCACTATTATCAACATCAATGCCAAAACCACCATTGCCACTACCAATCAGCACCACCATCACCAAACCACAACCACCATTTCCACCACCAACCAGCACCATAACCATTACCAATAGGTCAAATACCATCGTCATCACCAATTCCATCGCCACTACCAATACCAACACAATGCACCACCATCAACCAACACTACCACCAATCAACAACACTACCACCAAAAATTACCGTTTCACCAACAACGTTGATTTCAGGGACAAAAACTAGGCAAAAATAAGTTGAAACCAAATTTGGTTTCAACATAAACTGTCGTTTTCACTAACAAAGAATTAGTTTCAACGTCGTTTTCATTTTTTTTTTAAAAGTATTTTAAAACCGAACCTGGTTTGAACATAAATTTTCCATTTCACCATCACAATATTTGTTTCAAATATGAAACCAAACATGTCAACTCTAGAGTCATGCTGAATAAACTAGACAAAACTTAGTAAAACCAAATTTGGTTTCAACATAAACTTATTGTTTTCACCAACAAACATTGGTTTCAGGGTCGTATAATTTTGTTTGAATATGTTGAAACAAAATCTGGTTTCAACATATAAATTAAATTGACATTTCACCAACATAAACATTAGTCTCAATGATGATGATCTATCTTCATTTTCTGGTTGACTCAACTTTTTGTACAGTAATAGGAAATTGAAATGAGGCGGAGGTGGTGTTGGTATAGGATCAATACATGATATATAGTATGCGTGGTTGTGGTGTAGGAGTACGAAAAATAAAGTGATGGTGGTGGGTGGGTGGGTGGGTGGATGGGAAGAGGGGGATGATGAGGTGGCCTAGGTGATGTTGGTGGCATATCTGAACATAACATAATGGGAGAAAACAGAAGGAAATACTGGTGGTTTTGGTGGGGGAGGATGATATGTTGGGGGAGGAGAAGGAGGATGTGTTGTTGGTGGTGGTGGGGGAAGAAGAGAAGGAAACAATGTTTATGGATGATCATAAAATGGTCGTGGTTTTGGTGGTGGTGCGGGAGTATGTGGAAGAAGTGCTGCTGCTGGTGGGAGCGAGGAAGGCGGTGAAAAAAGAAAAAAGAAAATAAGAGGAGGAGAAGGCGGAAGTGGAAAAGAATAAATGAAATAAGAGAAAAAGGAAGGAAGAAATAAAATATAAGAGGACACTTATGGTATTATTATAAAATGAAAACGATCTAATTTATACTTTATAAAAAAATTGTGTTTTTTGTATCATTTTTATTGGACATGGAGCATATGGTTAGGTTTTTTGTCTACTAATTTTGGTCACCTTGGTATTTTACACCATTTAATTTTATGGATTTGTTTACCTGGCTATATTGGAGCCTACTGGAATTATTATGGCCCTACTAAATTTTACTCACAACTAGAGTGTGGGATAAGGGGTGTCTATTTAGCTATTATAAAAATTACTAAACTACCATCTACTCGTTAAGTACCCCTAATACTTAAATCAAAATACTGAATCTAAAATCAAAAACAAAACAAAACAAAAAAACTTTCTATTTCCTCTCACTCAAAAATCTAAAAACCCTAACCCTAACTTTTCCAAAAATAAAATCCCATCATCCGGAGCAAAATACAAGGTAAATCTCCATAAACTTTTTCTTATAATAGCATTTGTGATAGATCCTTGTGTAGAAATAAAACTTTTCGTGAATCAAAGTCCTGATTTTTTCCATAATTGTTGGATGTGGATCCATCGTATCCAACGATTCTGGTTGTGTTTTTCATGAGCATGAAGAACATGCAGTAGAATCGTTGGATACGATGGATCCACATCCAACAATTCTCTTTCACATTCCCCGTACAAAGTTACCATTGCCAGAATTGTTGGTTACGGCAGATCATATCCAACGATTCTAGTTATTTATTTTTTTTACTCAAATTATTGGATAAGACACCTTATTATCCATCAATTCTAGTCTTTTTTTTTTTACCTTTTCTATATTGGAATGTTGGATAAGACACATGATTATCCACCGATTTCCCTGCTTTCATGTTTTTATCACTACCTGATGAGAATCGTTGGTCACTATAGACCATAACCAACGATTATGTATATGAAAATTATTGTGTTTTAACAGTAAAAAGAATCGGTATCTAGACATACTACCTAACCAACGATTCTGGCTTGGTCTTTTACAGATAGCTTTTACAGTTAGAGTTGTTGGATAAATGTGGCCTTATCCAACGATTTTGTTCTGTTCATTTTTTTCCAATTTTTTTGTTGGTGATTGAATTAGAGATTATTGATTGGTTGAACTACTAGTATGTTATAATGAATAATCCTTGTTATTGGATTGTTTGAATCTTTGGTGATACTTATATTTGTTGTTCAATTTGTTTATTCGTATAGCCGTTATGGACGGTCGTAAATGAGGTTATGGTCCAACCAGACAATGTGATATTGATAGGAAGCCACAAAAAAAGGGTTAGCCGCGACCTCTGCTGCCCCATCCAGACCAAATTGGATGAAGTCTTGGAACTCCTGAGTCAGCTGGAAATGGAGGAGCTTGAGGAAGTGATTGGAGTGGCATCCAACTTAAGAGAGGATATTGCTAATTGGAGAGCCCAAAATGCATTCTTAAAGAGGTTGTTGTTGAAGATGCTACTACCACTGTTGCTGCTGCTACTGATGGTGGAGATGATGGTGCCGCTCCACCTGCGGCTGATACCTAATAAATGTTTTAAAGACTTGTTGGATAAACTAAACTAAGACTCATTGCATTAACTAGTTTATGTTGTTTTTATTTTGTTTGTGGATGGATGGATGAACTTATGGTTTAATAAGTTATATGAATGGTTTGAATTTTTGTTATTCCTTGTTACGTTATTGGTAAAGAATATCAATTTTATACAACTGTGATCCAGAATCGGTGGATAATGCACATACGTGTCCACAGATTCCAGCTGCACCTGTTGCGATAATTGCAGGTTTTTGCAATAGATCCAGAATCGGTGGACAAAACACTTATGTATCCAACGATTCTGATTGACTCTCTGGTATATGTGATTCAAAATCGGTCCACACGTATGTGTCGTATCCACCGATTATGAGTAACTCATTTTCAATTTTACTTGCAACTGCTTTTGTTTAAAAAAAATTCCAACAACAATTCAAAGTAAGCAAAAAGCAAATCCATTTCATTATTAAGAGTGGTTGTTCAATCTATGAAATCTACAAACCATGGAGATCCGGTAGTTCATTTTTTAACAAAATAAAAATACTTAATTCAACACGATTGTACCCTTGATTTGTTCCGGCTCCATCAATTCATCCCAAAGTTTCATGTTGGACTCGTATTTTTCCAGCTATTCCTTAGAGGTGTCGTTGGTGAAACCTGGAAAATAAGTGAACCTACACAGTGGAGGTAATGGACAATCTTCGCGTAGCCTAAGACCTATAAAATGTATGTTTCTAATGTTGACTATAACAATTCTTCGCTCCTTAAGTGATTCATCACACTTTGTTCTCTTTGGTATGAAGGTAAGACATGCTCGCTGACTAAAATAATGAACAACGCAACTCTACGTATCCCCCAAGAGATGGCCACATCGAGGCATGGTCATCCAATGCTTATTGGTAATTGGTTCATCCCCCTTCGGCCCTTGAACATGAGCAACCAATTCGTCAAACTCAACTTCTTTATCTTCCATTGTACCTTACCCAATCATCGAGATGTAAAATTCCTTGTCTTCTTGTAGTCGTAAGGCCATGGTCTTTCTAAAATATTGGTATTGGATTAGGTTCTCATCATTCGCCAAACTTAAATTGCCCATTTGTTCGGACGCAACGTGAAATCCATAATTTCCATCCCCATCCACGTCGTCGGTAGATAATACGTATGGATGAATGATTAAAGGGAGTTTCGTAAGATACTCATGGATATCGTATAACACGTTCGATATGGTCTATCCCACACATCCCTAGGTGTAACTTGATAACCAATTGCCTCTTTTATAGTCAAAGACTCTTTCGGGGAATCCATGGACACCTTTTTGACTTGTTTCCCCTTTTAGTCGTACTCGTCTTGTACTCGCTTGACTTTCTTGCGAAGGGATTATGAAAACCTTTTCCTTGCCTTGTGTTGCACTCGTTTGACTTTCTTGCGTTGGAACGATGGGATTCCTTTGATCCTTTGACTTGGCTTGTTGCCCACTTGGTCCACTTTATTGCTTCTTTGGGCGACCCCTTTTCTTTGGAGTGGGAGCGTCTTCATACATAGCCTCGACATTCTATTTCCCACTCGGTCCACTTTCTTGCTTCTTCGGGCGACCCCTTTTCTTTGGAGCGGGAGCTTCTTCATACATAGCCTCGATATGCTCATGTAGTGAAGGGTCTCTTTGGTTACTCATCGCCGCCTTGTACTCTTTCCTTTCTTGCTTCCTATTCAATTTGGTAGGTGGTCTACCCGTCGACGGTAGCTTAGTTGGTTCTTCAACATGTTGCATATGTGGATGAACAACGAGGACCAAGTCGGCCATCAAAATTTATCGTTGCAAATTGTTCTTGTTGGAGTAGCCCTCGATTATTTTTCTCCCAAGATCCATGTCTATAAATGATTGACTTGCATCTTCTATCAGGCTTGGTGTTAAAGAAAGTTTCTTCCAAAACGGATCGATGAGCTCAAATGGAATCCCTTGGGGGTTACTAGCAATAATGTGATGACATGGGAGTCCCATGGCTGTCATCGTCTTACAAGAAAAAACAATCTTCTTTCTCCCGTGCTCGTTATCTTCAAAATACTTATAATCATTTATCATATAATGGATAGACCAATGTGACACCCTATAAGAAATACCCCTTAGCAACATACAGTAATCATCGATGTACGTGGTCACAACTTTCATCCTACTATCTTCCATTTGAATTTGAATCTTATTGATATCCTCCATGGTGTATTGATATATAGCTTCTTGTACCGTAACTACATTATTTTGACTCCCCCGAAGTAGTTTTTTCAATCGTCCATGAGACCCTTCCGCTATACTTGTCGCCCCATTCTTGTAATGCCTATGTTGGTAGGTAAACGCGCACACAAACTTTTCTTTGTGCAGCTCCAAGAATTGCTTCACGTAATAAACCACCGTTTTCTCGGCAACCTTTGTCCAAATATATTTGAAACTCTCCAAATTAGATTTGTACTCTGCCTCGGACATTGAATGTACCATCAAATCCCAATGATGTTAAAAAGCTTTCCATTTTATTTTATTATCTTCGTATTCTTGTGTCATTCTCTTCTTCTCTTCCTCTCGTTCCTCCCGAGTTAGTTTACTAAGAAGATCATCCTCAACCTTCTCACGATCAGTACCCTTATGTGGTTTTGGCCTCTGGATATGACCCCTGCAATACGCTCTGATGTTGCATTGTATGTGCCATGTATAAAAAGATTTTTTGGCATCCGGGAAAACCACCTCTATTGTATTCATTAGTGCATGATTCTTATCCGTCACTATGATTCAAGGTTTCCAACATCCAAATAAAACTCACCTTATTCTCCCGATCCATAAAACCCCATGCCACTGAGAAAGTTTGTTTCTACGAAGTGTGGCCAAATATGTTTAGCAACGACATGTTGTACTTTTTTAACTTTTAAGTGCTATCTATCAACAAAACTTGATAGAAGCATTAAGCCAATTGGATCATATTCGGATGCGCCAAGAAAATACGAGTCACTTTATCTTCCAGTACCTGCTTCTTTATCGTGTAGTTATGTTGCTCGGCTAACCACTGATATTATTCCATAACCGCTCTACCATCCCATTACGTCCTCCTGATGCTTGCTCTTCCCGTGTAGATTTATCTCAAAGTGGACAAGTTTTTAGTATCACCCTCATTGATCTTCCGAAGGATATTACTTGGTGTAGTTGCCTCCATCGACTTTACCGTTGTTTTTTATATGGTTTTAACCCACAAACAACAGTATGTCCAATAAGAGATTCTGGATCATCATGATTGTGACGACCATCAACACTCTACATAACTTGTATACACCATCGTGTCTAAACACTATAATCTTAAACGGACACTCATGCTTCTTTGATTTAGTAATGTAGACTCTCTGCGTCTTCTTCACATACAGTTTGTCCTTTTCCCAGTGACTTTCAATCTTGCCACTTCTCTCGCAAACAATTTCCAAATGATCATGCCTCGAACGTTTGCCTAAGACTAATGCTTGTTTGATCTCTATCCCTTTCTCCACAAACCATTGTTTTACATCGTCTCTCTTTTCCCACCCCAAATCTGTATAGTAGCGACCAGAAGTATCAGGCCCCATCTGAGACACGGGTTCAAGTTGATTGCTTGATACATATATAATTTATACATATTTACCGCTTAATTTACATTTGCTAGTGTTTATAATTGTACTAATTTTAGCACTATTGTTTTAATAAGTGGTTCATATAAAATCTAAGCTACAAATAAATCATGGCTAATATCTCTCGTTAGTCTTACTATATCATTTCCTCTTAGCTGTGTGGTTGTTGAAGAGAGCGAGAAGTCTGGACAAGGGCGTAAGACTGCTAGCACGGAAAATGAGGTAGTACTTTGATTCAGTATTTTGGATTTGTGATGGCTGGTTTGGTGGGACGTACGATTGAACATAGAAGGCGTACTCTCTTTTGATTGGGAGACAGAGTGGGAGAAGTGAAAAGAGGGGAGACAAAAAAGTGACGTGGGGAGAGAGTGATTGAGAGACAGAAGGGGGAGAGAGGCTAGAGTTCGGATTAGGGGGATTTTCGGTTTTTCTCTGACGATGGCGCTGGTGTTGAGGGCTGTATATAGAAAGGTGTAATTGGGTTGGTGGATGTAAAGAGAAGAGTAGGTATACATAAGCTAATACGAAGGTGGAAGAAAAGGACATCAAACAAAGGGTTTAATCTCTCCTCTCTAGTTTGTTAATTTGTTTTTATGGGTTTTGAGAAACCCATCTCCATGTTCTAATTGATTTTGTAGCTGAGGTTTTATGCTTGAAACCACTTTGAGTAATAGGCTATTTTGGATTGATTTTATTAAGCAAAATGCTATTATGATTTGAATAGATTAATTCCTGATTTTGATTTATTGCTTTAATGAAAACATTAGTTGTTGCTTCATCGGTTCTGTACAATACAGTAATCTTTGCGCATAATTAATAGGATTGCAAATATATTTGTCTACTTATTTGGTATTTCATGCTTGGGTTAAATCCTTTGATGGGGTATGCTTAGAATAGTCGGGTATTATTTGTCAACATATAATTAGTTTCATATAATTTTCTCGCTAAGGAAATTTGATGGTGTATACTGAGGCTGAGAGTTTTTGATGCACCATGCTTAGGGCGTCCCAGTGACATTTGCGACTCAAATACATATAATAGGTGATATCGATAGATCAAACAATAGATAAATATTCAGGAGTTATGTTTCACTTCAGTAATTAAATAGAAATAGTGGTGGATACTAAAAACCCTGGTTACCGACTCTCTCTGCTTAGTTGTTTTATTAGTTTAGTTTATTTTATTATTTCATTCATAATTCTAAAAATCCAATAATATTATTTCTGATTAGTTTAATTGAGATATTGATTACAATATTTGCCCGTTCCCTGTAGGTTGGACCTATACTTGTCGTTGTCTACATTGTAGACACCGTGCGGTTGCAGTTATTATAAATAGGTTTCTCAGAATACTATCATTGCTGCCAAGTATTTCAACAATCTACAATATATATCGAAAAAAATTAGCCAAACAGAATTGGTGGATATGGGACAATCGTGCGACGATTATAAAAAATCGTCCCTTATGTCCTCCATATCGACCGATTCTGCATTGTCTACATTTTTGGAAAAAATCCCCAAGGATTAGGGGTGGGTTCGGGGCACTTCGGTTCGGTATTTAATCTATCTGACTCCCTCCCTACTTTCAATATTTCGGTTCGGTACGGTTCGGGAAACACTATTTAAAAGATGGAACCTTATCGGTTCGGGGTGAATTCGGTTAGAGTCAATTCGGTTCGGTATCGGTTTTGAACCAACAAGAAACTACCATTTTAATATTAAACACACAGTAAATTAAATAACAACATCACTAGAGTTTAGTAGACTACAAAGCCTGTATTATTTGCATTTAAATGGTTTCATTACGTGCAGTACATGGATTACATATATATATATATATATATATATTCTCTTTGATTTTCTTTGCTTGAAACCATTATCTACTAAATTTAAATCTGTTGTTCTTCTTGTGATAAATCATTTGAAATTTAGGACTGGAGATACCGTTGCATTTGCTACATTTTCATCAGTCAATCCAGCTATTTCTTTCAGCGGTTTCCACACAAATTTTCTCCTGTTTCATCCATGTACACCGTTAACACCATATTATAACAGCAGACAGATTTTGGGAGATTAAAAGAAGAAGAAAAACAGTGAGAGAAATCATAATTTGTGGGAATGCTCTTAGTACCAATTTCCACATTCTGCAATGACTTTTACTTTGGGTCGGAGAGTAGGCAGCAAAACAAGAAATTGCAATTCTGATTTCGACGGTACCTATTTAAATGGGTTGTGTTGGCCATGTTCCAACCACCAAAAATCAGACTTTGAATCGTCTCAATCATGCCTCGCGAGTGTACATACGTAACTAGAAGTATATATGTAATAATATCGGTTCGGTCCGGTTGGTTCGGGAATGAGAGAAGCAAAACCGAACCCGAAACCTGTTCATGTTCGGTTCGATTCGGGATCACAGGTTCAACTTCGGTTCAGCAGCGGTTCGGTCAATATCGGTTACGGTTCGGGGGGTTTTTCGGTTCAGTTCGGTTTTCGGTTAATCCGACCCACCCCTACCAGGGATGGAATCGGCACACGTTAATTGACTTGTTTGCCGATTATAGCATTCAACAAAGTGGAACTCTCTGGCCATTTTTTTTACTAGAATCAGTGCATAGCTCAACACATATCAAACGATTCTTTTTTTTTGGAGAATTTTGGGAAATCTCCAAGAGATAGAGTCGTCCGATAAATGAGTCCATAAATGCCGAT
Organism: Papaver californicum; assembly: GCA_023531435.1. NCBI lineage: Eukaryota > Viridiplantae > Streptophyta > Magnoliopsida > Ranunculales > Papaveraceae > Papaver > Papaver californicum. Next base: position 347,217 of record JAJJMC010004708.1, on the reverse strand, counting down.
TTTTTACCTAACAATCCCGCCAAAATATATACCGGACTCAGTCGTTGTTCATGACCACATCCACCGATTTCGGTTGATATTCTCCAGGAGATATAGAATCGTTGGATACGGTGTTATCTTATCCAACGATTCTGGGTAGAACATAGCCCAGAAAACAACTCAAAATTGTATAAAAAAATCCGCTTTTGGTTTATTATAAAGTTGAAAAACATGTTTGGAGATCCTAAAACGTATACCTAATGATCGGAAGCATTGAGACCTTCATTTTCCCGGTTAGATTCTTCATTTGCTTGAGTGAATTCATCAAATATGCCTTGATTCTTGTTCATCCAACAAATAATCCAAATTGGTACGATCGAACTCTCTTTCGTAGTCTGAGTGGTGATACAAAGATGCACCCACTTCATCATCACCACTAGAATCCTCTTCGTCACTATAAATTTTCATCTTTACTACCAAATCACAAAACCCTAGTTTTCCCCAACTTTTTCTCCTTCTTCTACAAACTTTGAAAAACAACTCTACTCTAATTCTTATAATCTAACACTAGTTATAATCTTGTTTTAATCACTAACTAAATTTAACAAATATTTGAATTAATTAATACTAATAAGGCATATTAGTTAATAACATAAATAGTTGAATAAGGTTGTTTTTTTTTCATAATAACTCTATTTAAACTTTTAGTGGTAGAACCAAAATAATTTTCGTAGACCCCGATATAGCCAGGTTTGTTTAGAACCTACTCATCCTACCTAAGAGCCCAGACATCCCATCAAAATCAAAAGACATCCTATTGTGCCTAATCGACTATAGATGCCATCTGATTTGGTTAATCTAGTAGTTACAATGAAGCTTGGCCAGAGATTAACTATTACCACACCAACAATTGGATATGTTGGAGGAAGTTAGAGGAGAATCCAAAATTGGTCGACTCAAGAATCTTGATGTCGTTTTAAATATTAGAATTATTGTTCATAGTGTGGTCATGGCGTTTCAGAATCCATAACTCTTATTTACAAGACACATAAAGTTTTAAAGATGGAAGTTTGATGATCCCATTAGTTGGTGGTGGTGCAAATGGAAGTGATGATGGTAGATTTCAGTAATAATTCAGGATTAACAAATAGAGATAATAATGATAGTGTTGAGACTTATTAACATAAGATGATGATTGAAACTAATCCTGGAAATCTCTGTTATTCAGGAAACTAAATTATTTTTAAAAGAAGTATAATTCAATCTCAATCTTACTTTTAATGTGTAATGGCATTTTCAATTTTCCGTCGTCGATGTTCTAAAACTTTCAATTATAGTGATCTTGTTTGAAATTGTGGGAATATGGAGATTATTCTGTTGTGATTGTAATGGTGGTGGCATTATGGTTAAAACAGGAGGTGAAACGCAGACATGAGCAGCTGTAATGGTGGTTGGGTCGGATAAAGTAGAATGAATCAATAAAAGAGAGAATTTAACCTTGTTGAAAAGTTTTAAATTAGAAGAAATATAGCAATATGCCTTCAGAAGAAATTAAGTAATTCATAAAAATATAGTTTTAATTATTAGAAAAAGAAATAAGCTAACTCAAACGTCCCCTTTAACGATCAAGAATTGGTCCATATACTAAGCTTTAATATTTAAATAAAGTTCGGTTTTGGATATAATATGGGTACTAAAGGAAAAATAGTTCAAATAAAAAAGATTTTTTTTGTTAATGGATATAGAGAATCGTTGGTTACTGGAGAATTTTATAAAAAAATAAAATCCTTCAAGATTACATATTCAACACCATGGACCAAATATCTCTCAAGAAAAGAAAAATATTTTTTAGAATAAAAAATAATTTGGGTAGGAATGGTTTTTGCGACATATGTCAGTAATTTTTTTTAAAAAAAAATTACAAAAAAATAGTATTATGGTTAAAAGTCTACAACCTTGTTTAGACTATAAAGGTTTAGAAGTTTTGTATTTCAAATGCCAAAATCATACATGAATTAAGACCAAAACTTAAAATATATTATTATAAGAAAGCACATAAGTGATTTAGAAGGCGTGTAGAAGTTTCATGTTTTTAATGCCAAAATCATATGTAAATTAAGACCAAAAATTAGTTTATATTATTATAAGAAATTATATAAGTGAATTTTTCCTTTCTATTTTAAAATTAAAATATTTTAAAATAGGTTTTATGGTAAGAAAAGATTTAGATGAATCCCTTGGCTTTCCCCGCATCCGGTTTGGATCAAAAATTAGTTATGACCATCATCCGTTTTTGGTGAAGATTTAACCAGAATTCGGATAGTTAATCTCCATCTTTCGTTTTTTGACAGGATGTTGATATAGAAATTTCGATTCAAAGGATATCAAATTTTTAAAAAATATTTTTCCTTCAAAATTTAACTCTCGTAAGAGATTTGTTGATGATACCATTGATATTCATTTGACCATTCAGCCTTGTCTTTAGATGAGCATAGATCAAAACTAAACCTAGGAGAAGTAAAAGGGTTATAAATGCAATTTCTTTCGGAACTGGCTTCAAAACATGCCTAGATAAACCAAGGATAAGTAAGAGGGTTATAGATGAATTTTTTCTTTGGCACTGACTTCATAACATGCCTAGGTAAGTTTGAGTCTCATACTTATAGGAAGTCATGAGTCCATGACCACACACGAAGCTCCATTTCAGAATTAGATGTAACCAATGAAATTAATTCCATCCAACAAAATCATACATGAGAACTTGTAAGTATACCCCAACGAGTAAGACCATAGGTGGTAGATGGATCTTTAAGAGGAAACTTAAGGTAGATAGAAAGATGTAAAAATACAAGGCTAAGTTGGTATCTAAGGCTACAAGCAAAGAGGAAGGTGTAGATTTCTTTGATACTTACCCACCTGTCAAAGAATTACCCCCATTGGGATATTAATTACGATAGATGTCATTCACAACTTAGAGATACATCACATAGATATAAAGATAATAACTTTCCTACATGGTGAATTAGACGAAGAAATTTACATGGACCAACCTAGAAGCTTTGTTATGAAAAGTTACGAAAATAAAGTATATAAATTGATTAAATCTTTGTATGGTCTGAAACAAGCACCTAAACAATGGCGTGAAATTTTGATAATGTGATGAATTCGAGTAGTTTTAAAGCTAATAAATCTGACAAGTGTGTTTGCACTAAACTCGTGAATGGTGTGTGATTGTTTGCTTGTATGTTGGTTATATGTTTATAATGGGTAAAAACATGGATGTAATTAAGACCACTAAGACATAAATGATAACTTTTACATGAAAGACTTAGGCCCTGACGATGTGATCTTAGGGATGAAAATTTAAAGAAATTCCAATGGTTACAGTCTTAGACAATATCATTATATTGGACATATGCTTTAAATATATAATTAGTTTGATGTTAATCCTGCTTGTACTTCGTGAGACCGTACTTTTAATCCTAAGAAGAGTATGGGTTAGGGAATCTCATAAATTGAATAGTCACGTGTTATAAGAAGTCTGATGTATTTGATGAACTGCACGTGACCAATATTGTTTATGCTGTGAGTAAGTTAAGTAGGTACATGTGCAATCCAAGGAAGAAGCATTGGGATGCTCTTATTAGAGTTTGGTTGTACTTGAAATACATTTTAATCTTTTGTTTAAATTATGAAAGGTATCACAAGCAATCTTGATGGATTTTTGATGCGAACTAGATAAATATTCACTCAAGTAGGTGCATATGTTTCTTAGAAATCTTATTAATCGATATGTATAACTCGATCCACTATGGAGTCGGAGTTTATTGATTTAGATAAAGTAGGAGAAGATGTGAATCACTAAGATACTTATTAAAAGACATTACACTCTGGAATATGCGTGTGACTTCTATAGTGATATACTGCGATTGCTAGAGCTAAAAACAATATACATAATGGGAAACCTAGACATCATAGAGGCATAAATTTGTGAAACAACTAATCTCAACTAGTGTTATCTCAATCGACTTTGTGAACTCTAAGGAGAATATTGCAAAACCTTTGATGAAAGGGTTGTCCAAAGAGGTAGTTAGTGACGCGTCGTGGGGATGAGACTTAAAACTCATAAGATAAACTCACCATGAAAGGCACTCAAACTTGTTGATTGGAGATCACAAGATCAAGGTTCAATAAGACAACTACTTTTAGGTAAAATTGAGGTAAGCCATATCAAAATAGTTTCATACTTCGTCCCTCCATATGTTATACTTGTGTGATAATGTAAGTACATGTGAAGGGTGACTCTTCAGAAGTAACTCAATAACTTTATTTTTGAAGTGGGGTGTGACACTCTTGATAGATTCACTTATCTGAATGTCGGTAAGGCCACATCTATGATAATATAAATGAATTATCAAAAAAATTCACGGAAACCAGGATATTTACTCAAGGAAAAAATTAGAATAACGACACGAACTTAGCAGCGCCCATATAGATATCATGCTTAGAAGTTATCAACTGAGCAATACCAAACATTGGACAGTTCAAAGAACCGCGTTCACTGACTAATAAGTAGTTCCAAGGATTTATCACTAAGCGAATGTTTAATCCTAGTGGTACCTCCACCTATTAATGATGTTTCTCGTTTTCTTAAGTGTTTTATCATTTCTTATCGAGGTTTTATTCATGCAAGGAATTGTTGGAGAAAATGAGATTTAAGTTGTGCTTATGGTCTTTGTTTAATTTGATAGTAGGACCTAAGGGGTCACTAGCTTTATTTTCACCTTTTGTGAATGAAACCTTTTAATCCCACGTATGGGAAACTAAAAAAGGGAATTCTCTATATCACTAGCATACTATCAATCCACTGTACTACCCTTGGATTAACATACTTTTATGCGAGGGATATGGCTCAGGAAATGATTAATATGATCTAAACAATCTTACATATACGGGGAGTGCTTTAGCCCAAAGTATGCACGCCTCCCAATCGGGATTGGGGCAAGATCATTATTTTGAATTTTTTTTATTTGAGTTATTCCAAATGAACAAACAAAAAACTAAATTTATTTTTTTACAACTCTATCTTTCGGGAGTGCGTATAACCCCGCGTAAATAATTTTCTTACCAATTTCCCCTTCTAGCCGCATAATGCTTGCATTTATGACTGATTTGTTTCGGCCTTTTTCTTCCATTTCTTGGTCAATATCTCAGTGATTATCTCGACCATAAATTTCCTTCAATCGTAATAATTTCACTTTCCTTCTTATCCTATAAAAGTAATTCGAATTGTCATTCGTTTCTCTTCCTATAACTCACTACTATCCCATGTTTGTTTCTCTTCATCTTATTTTACTTTGCGCACTGTGTGTATAAATATCTTTCTTTATTCTCTGTTGTTGAGTTTATTGACTGGATGATCAGCGTTCTGATATCCATAGACTACATCGGGTAGTTCTATCATAGACACAAGTGCATTGTTGGGTTATTAGCATCACTCTTCAGGATTGTGGGGAAGTTAAAGGAGAATTACCATCTAGTAAAAGTTTTCTTGAAGCAAAGAATGCTTGATATCCTTGCTGAATTTTATATGACAAGGATTAGAACCAAGGTAGTAGGTGTTCCCATGTTGGATACTTGGATATAAATCTGATTAAATAAAATATGTTCATTGAAAGAACCATCGTATGTATTTGTGACGAACTATGCAATTCACTTTGAAAATATGTGAGAAAGTTGTTTGATTAATTTTACATTCAATGAATTGATTTCATATATACCAATATACTCTAATTGAAAGAATGAACGAAAATAAACCTTAATGAAAAGATTTAGTTTTAAATATCTGCTAGAGAAATGTGTCTATCTCCCAATTGAAAAGGATTATAGGTTATTCCTTTTAACATCGTATAAAAGACACCATTATTATAGTCCACACAAAATTTCAGGCTTTTTGAATTAGAGGAAGTATTTTTTGGAAATTTTAGAAAATTGAGATTGTTCCTGTGAAAATATTGAAAAACAGGAAAATGAACCCTAGTTCAGAATGATTTTCCAATTTTTAGATTACTCTTTTATTTTGTGTTAAAAACAAAACTTGTGGATCAAGAATTTATATTGATTTTCCATTTTGAAACTTTCTATTTGGAATTACTATGTGAGATATATAGTGATCCCAAAATCATTGCGCATGTCTGTCTAGAAAACAACAAATGCATTAAAATGGTTGCTTACTATATTTGTGATTTCTTTCCTTGATAATGTATCAATTGTATGGTTTGTATGAAACCCTATAACGATACATATAATGAATAAACTAGTATATCATGATTGAAGTGATTGATACACAAGAGACCTGAATTTATATGAGGTTGGTTGTCCTTTCATGAAATAAGTAAAAGTCATGAAATCTGGGGGGGGGGGGGGGGGGAAAGATGAAATATTACCACAAAATAAGAAAAACCATATATTATTGAAGTTATATATATATGAATTATGGTTCATATGTTAGTGTAACGTCGATTGATTGGCGTGTAAAAAATTAGATAATTTGTAAACCACAGTTAGAATCCTATGATATCAAAAAGTGTAAATTTTGGAATTACTCAGTGCGGTTGTTTTAGTGGAAAAACAGATAAAATGGTGAAGGGGTAAATTGTAATCAATACGAGTGATCAAAATCGTACAAGGCTAGCCTAAACCAAGAAAATGGTCGTTCAAGCCTTGTTTCGGTCACAGAGGATGAGAATGGTTGATTTTAGGGATGGATGCAGAGAAGGATGAAACCAGAGCTTGATGAGTTATACTCGAAAAAATCAAGTCTCTGAAGCAGAGTTCTAGTAGAGGAGATAAAATTGTTTATGATAGTCTGATGAACTTCGATAAACTTTTTTTCTAACTTTTTTTTTTTGAAATAGATGAAGTGATCTATTTATAGTGCTGAACTATGATCTCATATAAGAAATGGAAGAGGTGGAGAGATAACAAAGTGGAGAACATTCTCATTATTGATGGGAATATTCTCGAAACCGTAATACTCATTAATCCTCATCTAGTAACGTTCTACTTAATTCCTTCTCATTGTGGGTGTTCAGTTACACTTGACAAGCTGTAAACCGCCAAATCAATACCCTAATGAGTATCCCCCTGTGACATGATGATGTCTCATAGATTTGATGGTTGAGTCACGTGAATGACTATTTTGATCACCAACTACTAGTGTTAAATCTAGTAAGATTAGTAAGTCTATCAGTGGCTCAGAACATCGAGCAACTATATTATTCAACATTGTCTAGGCATCGCAACTCAGTAATGCTAACCATGAGCATGGTGATGCCATTGTTAGTAATTTATGTAAGATATGAGCTATTTAGTAAAAATACTGGATTACTAGCTATTGGTGGTTTGGTGCATAAATTGGATCATCCGGTAGCCAATAACATCAAGTGGCGCATTTGAAAGTCAAAGAATGCGCGTATGAGTGCTAAGACCAACATTGGGAAGGCTGTGTCGATCGAGCTCTAGCGTTGGAATGGCGGCAAAAAGTAGTCTGGTGCTGGGGTTGGCCCAATGTTGTAGAAGTGTTTCTTAATGCTTGGATGCATAGGCTTGGAAATAACATAAGCTTGGAAGTGGCATGTTTGGAAGTGCGCAGATTTGAAATTAGCACAAGATTGGAAGTGGTAAGCCTAGAAGTACGCAGGCTTTGGAAATGGCAAAATATTAGAAGTATCAAGTCAGGAAGTGCCCAGGCTCAGAAACGGCATAAGCTTGGAAGTGCACATGATACAAAAATGGCACAAGCTTGGAATTAGAAGGATTGGAAGTGCTCAGGCTTGGAAATGGAACAAGCTTGGAAGTACATAGACTTGGAAATGACATAGGCTTGGAAGAGGCAAGCCTGGAAGGGCACATACTTGGAAATGACACATGCTTGGAAGTGTTCAAATTCAAGATTATGCAAAAGTTCTCAACGCAAGTGCAAGGAGTACTTGAGGGATGCCCCAGGACCGACCATGCAAGGGATGCTCGAGGGCTAAGTAAGGGATTGGCGTCGTGCTCTCAACGACCAAGCAAGGGGTTGGCACCATGCTCTCGAGGACCAAACAAGGTATTGGTGCCATGCTCTCGAGAACCAAACAAGGGATTGGCGATATGCTCTCGAGGACTAAGCAAGAAGTTAGTGTTATGCTCGAGGACTAAAAAGGTTGGCGTTGTGCCTTGAACGCTTCTAGGAGTTAGCGCTCTTCCTTAGGGATGCTGGTGAGGATGGCGCTGTGCTTCTTGGAAGATAGAGGGATTAGCGCCATGCTCTGGGAGCATGCTAGGTGTTTTACACACTCTTCTTTTGTGTAATTTTGGGTTTTGGCCAAGTCGCGGCTAGTGATACTTGAAGTCAAGGAATTCATTTGGGGAATTATTGCACTTGGCATAAGTACAAATTACAAATATCGAAATGTCATCCAGGTGAAGCTTTGATGTTGCATATGTACATATATTTTATAGAAAGGATATATAAGATCAGGCGTAGAGTGCCTATAGCTATCAATATAATCTGTATTCTCAGTTTGAATTGAGATGGAAATTCAGGCTTCACTTCTGATACATGACATGAATAAATTTGTAACTTCGATATTTTTGATACATGGCAGAAATATAATTTACGATTTTCTCCCTTGTCAAAATTCGACCATCTTCAGCGGCATATCAAGAAGTGCTTGAAAGATATCTTAAGGTTGATTCAAATAAACAGAAAACTATGTGTTTGTTGTATAAGAAATGCGGTAGAAAGGAAATTATCCAAATGAAGGTTGATAACGAGATCAACTATGGACTCCGAATCTTTGGACGCAAAGTCGGAGATCAAATAGAATTACTTTGAAATTTCCTTGATTATATACTCGTTGGACAAAGTATATGCATTTCAAAAAATAAATATTGTTTTGATCAAACAATTATATAGGAAGAACACATAGTTTGGGATATTGCGGTACGTGTCGAAAAATACATCGACGATATATCACTATAAAGCAATTACTCTCAAACGCGAGCATAAAAAAAATAGTGCTTGAGAATTGTATCAACTCGATAATAGATACAAATTCTAGAGAGTTTATAATTGATTCATCAAGGGGAATGAGGCTTATAATTACAGTGGAAACCTAATCTAGCGATTGGATATCCCAATGTCTAGGTTCAAAAGTGACAACTATGTTGTGAATTAGTCGCCAGAAAACACCGAAGGATATGTTTCTCTTTCCCATTCCTAGGATGAGTGTAAGTATTGCCTGTCACAAATGAGGATAATAATTTCTTTTAATGATTCCTATAATTATTTTGACTGATTAAAGTATGACATGATACTTTCAATAGGAGATCACCTATATGAGTGAGAAGTGGGACGAGAACTATATATAAGTACTCATAGAATTCTAGTATAGCTCATGGCCGGAAAGAACACACCGAGAACCAAATATATAAGGAAATAAGTTATGTGATATCTGTTGCATCGGATTGCATCATATGGTTGAATAGTTCAACATCATGCTCACTAATCATCCAGTAATCCCGATAGGTTTTCACTAAAAAATATTCAAGGACAACAACCATCTTTATGATACAGTGATGTTGCACGCACAAACTCTCTATAGGATGCATTAAAGTTTTCTATGTGACAATTACATTCATGTAGGGTATTGTTGGAAATTGGGTTTGGGATGGCCACCCAAGCCCATGTATAATTAAATGATAGTTGTGTAAGTTGTTCGCAACTGTTCTGAGCAGTTACAGGCTTCAAAACTATGACCTTTCCCAACAGCCGTATCGTATCGGTGTTCCTATTCCTATTCCCAACAGTTACCTACTGTACTGCTCCTAACAGTTGCATCGTTCCAAACTGTCGTTGTTTCTAATAGTCAGATACTGTGACGAATCAATGAGCATTTCTGACAGTCGTGTGGTTTTAAAACTGTGATTAATGACAAATAATCACCTGGCTTCAAAACCAACAGTCTTAATGTTGTTTCAACAACTATAAATAGACATCATTTTGAGAATAATTGACACACACAAATATGGAGAAAACCATAGAAAATTATAGAGAGGAGAATAATAAATCGTTTCGCATTTTGGTACTAACTTTGAGAGTATATAAAAGAAAATAGTGCTACATCAATTCGCGTTTGTTTTTTATGTTCATCGAAGTGCTATTGAAGAACATCAAAGGTATTATTGAATGTTGGAGACATACGTCGTTATCTGTATCACCATCTAGGGAAGGGCATTAAATGTCTTAAGTAGAGAAATTACTCGTCTCAATACACCCAAATAAATTTGATTAAAAATTATTAGTTATTATTTTACTTTTTTTTTTTGATAACCAATGATAACATGAGTCGTATTATATGTATGAAGTCCAATATTACAAAGTTATAACTAACTGGCAGAAATAATACTGTATTATTGTCGGAAATTGGTAACAAAAATTTTCCTAACATTATTAGCCGTTGGGCCAGCGTAGCAGTTCTTGTAATTATTTGCCAACTTTTATAAAATAATTATATGGAGATGAACCACCACTCCACTAATTACTAGTAATTAGGCACTTAATATCTACTTCATGGGTGTTAATTTTGTAACTCTTGTAACCCCCTTATTCTAGGTGTAATTGGTGATCTAATGGTATAGTTATTTCCCTAATGGAACAAAGCCTATATAAGAGGTCTCTTCCTCCTTTGTAAATATGAAGAAAAATCAACAAAGTTTCTCTTCTTCTACTACTATATTGCTCTATTATTTGGTCTTTTACTTTAGTTTATTTTACGTTATCAGCACGCTAGCTCTCCTTAGTGGTAAGAAATTAAGATATAATTATCTTGTAAAATATTTTTTTTATTATTTCTAAGCAAATAATCTGATTTATTTGTTTAACTATTCTAAGCATATTCATGAACATGTTGGTACATTTTTTTTTTATTATTATTTTATTTCACATATTAAATTGATAACATATACGATGTTGAAATTCAATTAAATAGAGTATGGATTAGTACCCATAATCGCTAATGACCATTTGCAATGAATATATATATATATAATATAGTTAAGATTTTTCTTTGTGGTTTTTGTTTATGTATATATTTTATTTGTGGTATGTGAATAAAAAAAAATGCTAATATTTTTCATGTTCTCAGACTATGTCGAACCTCTCAAAATTGGAATTTGTTGCTCTTAACTTGTCGGGGGAGAACTACTTGTCATGGATTCTTGATGCTAAGAGTCATCTCAATGCCATGAACTTGGGAAAAACTATCGTTGAAGAAAACGACGAATCCCTGGAGGATCGTTCAAAAGCCATGATTTTCCTTCGTCGTCATCTTGACGAGGCATTGAAATCCCAATATTTGACAATGGAAGATCCATACTCTTTGTGGTCTGACTTGAAAGATCGCTATGACCACCAAAAAGCCGTGATACTCCCTCGAACTCGACATGAGTGGATGAACTTGCGTTTGCAAGATTTCAAGACGGTTAGTGAGTATAATTCTGAACTTTTCCGGATTGTTTCTCGTTTAAGATTATGCGGAGAAATTGTAAATGAATATGACCTTTTGGAAAAAACTTACTCAACTTTTCATGCTTCAAATGTTCTCCTGCAACAACAATACCGTGAGCGGAGATTTGAGAAATACTCACAATTAATTTCTTGTCTTCTTGTGGCTGAGCAAAACAATGAATTATTGATGAGAAATCATCAGTCCCATCCCACTGGTACTGTAGCAACACCTGAAGTGAATGCCAGTTCATCTCGTGGATGTGGGAAGGGACATTGGCATGGGCCCAAGCGTCACAATAACAAGAAGAAGGGTGGTCATAACAACGCCAAAAGAGGAAACAACAACAACCTCCCTCAAGATAAGGGGAAAGGAAAGGGTTCACAAAGCAAGCCCAAGGAAAACAAAAAGACTACTTGTTTCCGTTGTGGCATGCAAGGACATTGGTCCCGCGTCTGTCGTACTGCCAAGCATCTGGTTGATCTGTACCAAGCATCTCTTAAGGCACAAGGAAATAACGTCGAAATGAATTTTGCTAATTTTGAGAATGGGGAGACTACGCACTTCGACATTTCGGATTTCTTTCTCCAGGAGAATAACAATGAATCTTGAAAATATGGATTGGCACTCCATTTTATTTTCAGTAGGATTTCCCATTTCCCTAAAGACAATTGTACTATTGTTAGCAGTGATTATTGTTAGTTAGTATTTGTTTTTCTACAATGGTGTGTTTAATTATTCTGTTTAGGTGAACTTTGTTTTCATGTAGTTTTGTTTCTTAATGAATTTAAGTTTAATTTTAAGGTATACTTAAATTTCTCTTACTTTTACATTAATTTTTGAACTATATTTTTATTTTTGAAGATATGGATATTGCTAAAGGCTTGAGCATTTTTAATGCAAGTGATAAGGTTATGTGCATCGTAGATAGTGCAACAACACATACAATTCTCCGAGATAAGAGATTTTTCTCACGTCTAAAACTAGCCGATGTTAATGTTAGTACCAATTCGGGAATATCAAAAATAATTAACGGTTCCGGAAGAGCTGTTATATTATTGCCTAATGCTATAAAATTAATTATCCAAGATGCCTTATATTCTAGCAAATCCACAAGAAATTTGCTTAGTTTTAAAGATATTCGTCAAAATGAATATCATATTGAGACTATTAGCGAAAATAATATTGAATATCTTTGTATAAGTTCTATTATCTCAGGCAAGAAATGTGTGTTAGAAAGGCTTCCAGATTTTGCATCTGGATTATACCACAGTAGTATAATAGAAACACATCTTGCAATATCTGATCCAAAGCTTTTTAAACTTTGGATGACCGTATTGGTCATCCAGGATCTACGATGATGCGTCGGGTTATAGAAAACTCACATGGTCATTCTTTAAGGAATCACAAGATTCTTACGCCTCATGATTTTCCTTGCGATGCATGCTCTCAAGGAAAATTAATAATTAGACCATCTCCAACAAAGGTTGGTATTGAGGCACCTAACTTTTTACAAAGAATCCAAGGAGACATATGTGGACCTATCCATCCTCCTTGTGGACCATTTAGATATTTTATGGATTTAATCGATGCATCAACCCGATGGTCTCATGTCTGCCTACTTTCAAGTCGTACAATAGCTTTTGCAAGGCTACTTGCTCAAATCATACGACTAAGGGCACAATTTTCGGATCACCCCATTAAGATTATTCGTCTTGATAATGCTGGTGAATTTACATCTAAAGCATTTGATGATTATTGCATGTCAATTGGAATTAACGTTGAGCATCCTGTTGCTCACACGCATACCCAAAATGGTTTAGCAGAATCTTTAATTAAACGATTACAATTAATCGCTCGACCATTAATTTTTCGGTCTAAATTACCAATTTCTGCTTGGGGTCATGCAATTTTACATGCGGCTGAGCTGGTGCGTACCCGACCTACCAGTTATCATAGCTACTCACCTATACAGCTTGTATTTGGACAACAACCAATCACATTTATGAATTTTTGGTTGTGCTGTATATGTCCCAATAGCCCCTCCGCAACGGACCAAGATGGGCCCACAACGCCGACTTGGAGTTTACGTTGGTTTTGACTCTCCATCAATAATCAGGTTCCTGGAACCATTAACAGGAGATGTTTTTAAGGCACGTTTTGCAGACTGCCATTTTGATGAGTTAAATTTCCCGTCGTTAGGGGGAGAAAATCTAAAGCTTGAGGAACGTCGTGAAATTTCATGGAATACTCCCTCTTTAGCTCACCTTGATCCTCGCACTAGTCAATGTGAACTTGAGGTCCAAAGGATCATACATTTGCAAACTATTGCGAATAGAATGCCTGATGCATTCACGGACACGGGTAGAGTAACAAAATCATATATACCTGCTGCAAATACTCCAGCAAGAGTAATAGTCTCTGAAGGACAAAATGATGTGTCTAAACCACGCTTGAAGCGTGGAAGACCTCTTGGTGCAAAAGATTCAGTTCCGCGGAAGAAAAGAAAGGATGTGGGGATTCCGGAAAATACCACATCCACAAAATCAATGATTGATGAATCCGAAAGTATTGCACATCAAGAGGAAGAAGTACCTGAAAATAAAGAGATCTCTATAAATCATGTAGGTACAGAAGGACTATTGGATAGGAACAACATCATTCCTAATCATAAATTTGCTTATGCAATTGCCTTGGATGTATTTGAAAATAATGATGATCCTGAACCACTAACCGTCGAACAATGCCGACGTAGAAGTGATTGGCCAAAGTGGGAGGATGCAATCCAAGCAGAACTCGATTCATTAGCAAAACATGAAGTTTTCGGTCCCGTTGTTTAGACACCAAACAATGTAAAACCCGTCGGATACAAATGGGTATTTGTACGAAAACGCAACGAAAAGAATGAGATTGTAAGATACAAAGCTCGACTTGTTGCACAAGGTTTCTCACAAAGACTTGGTATTGATTACCAAGAAACGTATTCTCCGGTAATGGATGCAATTACATTTCGATTTCTGATAAGTTTAGCAGTTTCAGAAAATTTGGGCATGCATCTTATGGATGTAGTCACATCATATTTATATGGCTCACTAGATAGTGACATATACATGAAAATCCCTGAAGGGTTTAAAATGCCTGTAGCAAACAAATCAGCAGAAAGAGGCATGTACTCTATAAAGCTGCAAAGATCTTTGTATGGACTAAAGCAATCGGGGTGAATGTGGTATAACCGTCTTAGTGAATACTTGTTGAAAGAAGGTTATATTAATAATGTTATATGTCCATGTGTTTTTATCAAAAGATCAAGTTCTGGCTTTGCTATTATTGCAGTTTATGTTGATGATTTAAATCTAGTTGGGACTCCTGAAGAGCTCATAAAAACTGCTAACTATTTGAAAAAAGAATTCGAAATGAAGGATCTTGGTAATACTAAGTTTTGTCTTGGTCTACAAATTGAACATTTGTCAAATGGTATCTTTGTTCATCAATCTACATATACAAAGAAAGTTTTGGAGCGATTTCATATGGACAAAGCACATCCATTAAGCTCTCCAATGGTCGTTAGATTACTTGATGAAAACAAAGATCCATTTCGTCCCAAAGAAGATGGTGAAGAACTTCTTGGTCCAGAAGTGCCATATCTAAGTGCAACTGGGGCACTAATGTATCTTGCAAATTGTACAAGACCTGACATTGCATTTTCTGTCAACTTACTAGCAAGATACAGTTCTGCACCAACTAAACGTCATTGGAATGGTGTTAAGCATCTCTTGCGCTACCTTAGTGGAACAATTGATTTGGGTTTATTTTATTCAAAAGAATCTAATACAAAATTAGTAGGATATGCAGATGCAGGTTATCGTTCTGATCCCCACAAAGGTCGATCACAAACAGGTTATTTGTTTACATATGGTGATACAACTATATCGTGGCGGTCAGTAAAGCAAACACTAGCAACTACCTCTTCAAATCATTCTGAACTTTTGGCATACCATGAAGCAAGTCGTGAGTGTGCTTGGCTGCGAAGTATGATTCATCATATTCAGGAATCATGTGGGCTTCTTTCGACTAAAAACACTCCAACAGTATTATATGAAGACAATGCCGCTTGTATTGCACAACTCAAAGATGGTTATATCAAGGGAGATCGAATAAAGCACATTTCTCCTAAATTTTTCTTCACACATGAACTTGTAAAGAACGGAGAAGTTGAAGTAAAGCAGGTACGATCAAGTGAGAATCTTGCTGATTTATTCACTAAAGCATTACCAACCTCTACATTCAAGAAGTTGGTGCACAAGATTGGAATGAGGCAACTCAAAGACTTGTCAAGTTAAAAGTGTTATAGAAGATGTAAAGAGGGGGAGATTTTTTTTTTTTAAACTACACTCTTTTTCTTTCGCTATGGTTTTTCTCACAGGGTTTTCCTAGCAAGGTTTTAATGAGGTAGTTCTATTAACATTCACCACATATTGCACTCTTTTTTCTTCGCTATGGTTTTTCCCAATGGGTTTTCCTAGCAAGTTTTAACGAGGCAACATTTTTACGTGGTGGACATCTAGGGGGAGTGTTATAAAATAATTATATGGAGATGAACCACCATTCCACTAATTCATAGTAATTAGGCACTTAATATCCACTTCATGGGTGTTAATTTTGTAACTCTTGTAACCCCCTTATTCTAGGTGTAATTGGTGATTTAATGGTATAGTTATTTCCCTAATGGAAGAAAGCCTATACAAAAGGTCTCTTCCTCCTTTGTAAATATGAAGAAAAATCAACAAAGTTTCTCTTCTTCTACCTACTATATTGCTCTCTTATTTGGTCTTTTATTTTAGTTTATTTTACCAACTGTATCTATAATTGTATAACCAATGCAGAGGGAGATGTTGTACATCTGTAATTCTCATACCTCTACTTATATTACTGTCTATTATTAATCAGACATTACAGTATTAGTAGCGATGAACGAGCACACCTATAAATTCCTCTGAATTTGTAGCATTTTGACCGAATTGTTGAACGAATTTCCAGCACATACAATGACTAATACTCGACCCGGATATTTGCGGAATTGACTATGCGATGAAAACATTAACGCAATAGTGCAAAATGAACCTATAATCATACTGTGCCTATGAGGATGTATCAAAACTAACATTTAGGGTGTCAATAAGGAATTGCCTTCCTTGATGAGAACGAATATCGTTCCTCCGTCTCCCCTTGAGACACGAAGTTCCTCATCAAGATATGTTGTTAATAACCATGATTGTGCATTATCACCGGTGATGGGGATTTTTAATGGTGGTTGATTAGATATGGATTTAATGACAGACGATGCAGTGTCTTGAATGGGTGTAATCAAACCCTTGAGAGGGGTGAAATCGATTTTCTGTCCAAGAAACTTACGCTCTCCGGGAATTCAATGGAGTCTGTTAGTTGGGGTGTCCCAATGATTCCTTCCTCAAATTTTATCTGCAAAAGAAATGAGATAAATCATCATTGAACCTAGATTGAATTAAACCTGTTTGTTTCTGCCAGTTTTTCATACCATGTAACGTGCATTTTCAACTGACCTGAAGACGCTTCGGACTTGTAACTTCAAATTTAGCATTGGTACTCAATGAAGTGGTAGCCAATGGCCCAGCAAATACAACTGAATTCTGGACCGTTAAATTTTCAGAATCTATTATCTGGGAAATCTCCTCTACCTTCACTAATGGCATCGTTACTCTCCCCTGCAACAGCAACAACCCCGTGAACGATGTGTACCTAACATGAAAAATCACATGAAATATTTTCTGGATTTCTATATAATCAATATCATAAAATCAAGAGCAAATCAATTAAATGAATTTCCATTACTTACAAGAGAATCCATTTTCCATTAAGAAGTGCCAAGTCTTGAGTTGGTTGATTTTTCGCTTCAAGTTGAGTAATGATTTCAACAACTTCAGCACTAGTTTCACTACTTGCACTGGTTCCTCTGCAACTGCTGTTGCAATTTCTTTACTGATAATCTCAGGTCAGGTTCTGGATCAATCGATTCATTATCGTTTTCTGTTGCTGGAATTTGAAACCCAAATCTTGAACGGTTTGAATCAAAGATAGAGAGTTTTTGTGACTGCTGATTAAGAAGCAATCTCTTTGATGAGAATCTGATTGAATTAATCTTTTGACATAATTGAGGATTTGGTTGTGAGGTTGGACAGATGGGATTGGTGAGAAAGTGTTTCAGACACGTAATACCAGCCATTTTCTGTTTGATTTCGAATGTATTTGGACTTGAGAAAGACAGTTTGATGGCCGAGAAGCAAAAATGGTGGATTGTTTATACGGTGGAGCTGTAGGAACTAGGAAGTCGCTGATAGTGAGTGAAAAATAAGGGACAAATATTAATTTTAACTAAATGGAAACGAATCCGTGGTACGAAAATCTCGTTCGATGAATATTTCGACACGTAAACGAGATCTTTGCAGTGGGAAAGACCTTGAAGAATGTACCGGAAGATAATAGTAATCAACCACGCAATGTATACATTCCATGACAAAAAGATTTAGGGTTATTTTTTTAATCCGTCGATTATAACTCCAAAAATATCGTTATCTATCCACAAAAAATTCATCGAAATAAAAATAACATAAAAACTTCAAATAATATAAATTCTCTAAATTCTTTCAAATATTTTTTTTTTTTTCTGTAACGGTCATTTTCTTTTAAACATTTTCTTCTCAATTCTTAAAAACTAAAAACTCAGATCCTAAACCAATTTCGATTATCTTTTTTTCTTACTTCATAAAAGAATTTTATGAACTCAATAGCCAGAAACCTAACCTAAATCAAAACAAATTGTTGACCAAATCAAAATGGCGAAAAAGCAAGAAAAAAAGAAAAATAAAAAGATCAAGAAAAAGAAAACGGTCAAAAAATCTCCAAAAAGTAAATCGAAATACATAAAATTGGTTCATTGTTCTTCAGTGATTATTTATGGTTGAAAATCAACATGTATTAGTTATTTTTGGTTTCACAATTTTGGTTTCATCAGTGATTTTGCATAATTAGGTTTCATCTTGTTTTCACCTGTTTATAGCATAATTAGGTTTAGATTTCATCTGTTTTTCCCATCTATTTTCACTTGATTATTCACGGTTTAATTTTAAAACTTTATTGGTGTTTTTTACTTATTGGTTTCTTTGATGGAACCAATTTTGATTTCATAATTTTTACTTGTGGTTGACACCAATTTTGTTGGTGTTTTTTACTTATTGGTTTCTTTGATGGAACCAATTTTCGTTTCATCATTTTACTTATGGTTGGAACCAACTCTGTTGGTGTTTTTTACTTATTGGTTTCTTTGATGGAACCAATTTTGGTTTCATCATTTTTACTTATGATTGGAACCAACTATGTTTAGTGTTTTTTACATATTGGTTTCTTTGATGAAACCAATTTTGGTTTCATCATTTTTACTTATGGTTGGAACAAGTTGGTGTTTTTTACTTATTGGTTTCATCATAAATTTGTTATTTCACCAACAAAAATATTGATTTTGTCAATGATGATGTATCATCGATTTTTGGTGATGATTCGACGATAATGACACATCATCATTTTCTGGTGATGATACTTCAGAAGGAGTTGTTCATGGTGGTTGTATAGGATATGTGCATGTGTTTTTGGTGGTGGTGTGGAGAATATAAAGGAAATGCTGGTGGTGTTGGTGGGGAGGAGGCGGAGATGTTGTTGGTGGCGGATTCGGACATGGTCGCTGGTTTGGTGGTGATGGAGCTACTGTTGCTGGTGGTGGTGGGGAGGAGGAGAAGAAGGAGGAGTCGATGGAAGAAGGAAAAATAAGAAAGGAAGGAAAAAAGATTTGTATGAGAATGGTGGTTATGGTATTATTAAAAAATAGAAATGATCTAATTTTAACCTTTTTAAAAAATTTGGGGTTTCTATATCAATTTTGTACAATATGGAGGTTTAGGATCCCAACTTATGGGTGAGTTTTTTGTCTACTAAGTTTAGTCACCTTGGTGTTTTACTACTTGTTATGTATTTTTTATCACATATGTGTTGGATTTAAGTTTTTTGTGTACTTTCTTGTAGTTGCTACACGACACTTTCATGACGTTTGTAAGGCCACTCTATATGGGCATAGGTAAAATAACCAATTTGCCTAGCGAGGATTGTCCACTATGGGAGAAGCTATTAAGCGGCTCAGTTTCTACTGCTCAGTAGAAACTAAGACGAGCGGACGAGTTTATACCGCTAATGGATAATCAAGAGTTAACTGCTCGGATCAGTCTATACCACTAAAAATTACATAGTTGTTGCCTAATGGCTATATCCACCCTTTATTTTTACACTATATTTCTCCCTCAACTAACTCACACCTCTCTTACAAAAATTTCACAATTATCTATCTATGTTTCTAAAATAAACTCCTCTATTTTTTATTTTTTCATAACATATTCTTTTGATGAAGAGATGCAAATGAATATCATTATGTTTGATGAAGAACAACATACATATATTCAGATATTGAAAAAATGGATGATAAGTTAGATGAGGATAAAAACTAAAAAATGCTACGATGCAATTACATTTAGGGCATATACCAAGAGCTCCAGAGCCAAACAAGTATTCACAAGAAGATATATTTTTTCGAGGGCGAGAATTTTACCGCCAGAAGCTGATGCAATATTATTGATCAGCTTTGTCAGTTACAACCTTATTTCATTATTAGTATGATATACAGAATATAAAAGGTTATAATCCCGAACAAAAGGTTACTATATCCATAAGGATTCTATAAAATGGGTGTCCAAAGAATTCCACCAATAAGTACCTTCATATGGGCAAAGACAACTGCATACAATATCTGTCATCGTTTTGCAAAATAATAATTAATCATTTTGGTCAAACGTTTTTACAAAAACCAACCCAGAGAGATGTTAGAGATATACTAATGTAAAGCGAGAAAAAGGGACTTCCAGGCATGCTAGGTAGTCTTGATTATATGCATTGAGGATGGGAAGGATGCCCTACCTTTTGGGCAGGTCAATATAAGGGTCATTACCCTAAACCAATTGGTATTTTGGAAGTTGAAACCTGCACCTCAGATTAATAAAGTTGGTGATATAGTCATTAAGTTTCAAGCTGATCATTATGCATCTGCTATGGGAGCCTGGAGTTTCAGCCTCATCGGTAGATTTGATTTAACTAATTTAAATTTTGACGCAGTTAAAAAAGAGCTTCAGAATCAATGGCAATTAACTGGCTCTTGTCAGTTTGTTCCTATGAGCAAGGGTTTATTTACTATTAAGCTTGATAACGAAGAAGATAAGAAAAAAGTTTGGTACGATGGTCCTTGGTTTATCAATAACCAACCTCTAAGAGTACAAAACTGGACTCGCAGATTTGGATTTGATCCGGAGAATCAAAAAATATAACATGCGATGGTATGGTGCAAGCTACCTGGATTGCACTTAGAATTTTTGGATGAAAGATTACTTATGACAATGTGCCGTGCTGCTACTAACTATTGTTGGGTATGGCACGATTTCATTAGTCATCCGGATTCACAAAATGACATAAGTGTTTTGCACAAATCGCCTATGCTTACCTAAACTATGGAATTCGCCCAAAAATAATCTCACCATCAACAAGAATCACTAAACTCATAGGTGTTATATGGCGGATGGAATCTATCAAAAATGATCAACCTTAGTACCCCCCCCCCCCCCCATCCCCAAATTACGAAGTGATTTGTTCAATGAGCTATTTAAAAGGAAACAAGTGGATACGAGGAAGGATGTTGAACATGCATTTGGAATTTGAAGAGAAAATTTGTTATCTTTTATGAGCCATATCGTGGTTTTACTCCTCGTGAGATACATAAAACTACAGTAATTTTGCATAACATGGTAATTCAAGAAACTCGCATGATAGGACTTGGACTAGTTATTCGAGTTAAGATTTGAGAGGATCTGAAAATGCATCTTTGGGATGAGCTTGGAAGATCGGACGGGCGTATGTGAAGAGCATCTTTAGTTTAGGTAATACGAGTTTCAAGTAGTTAATAAATTATTACTAAATTTGACACTAAAAAGTTATATATTAGTTAAAATAGCTATTACATTTGAATTAGAGTAACTGAATATCAATTCTAAACTATTACATTAAAATTAGAATTATTGTTAAAATACTTTAGACTAACTAATACATTTACTAATCATTAAGTTCAATTTCATCATCTTCATCGCCAGCGTTAGCAAATTGTTCATTTTCAATTTGTTTCTTTAATTATAAACCATTTCCCATAAATAACGTTGTCGCGGGCTCATTGCGTCTGTCTTTTCTTGTAAGAATCTTATGCTTTCCAAATAGTTAAAGTATTTTCTTAAGAAAGATGACCTTTTTTAAGCGCTTATTCAGAATCTTTTGGTCAACTGATATTTCTTTCTATTCGGTACATTGGTTCTCCATGAATCGGCCATGTTAAAACCATCCTTAGATCCTTATTGGGCTAATTTTTTCTGTCATTTTGCTTCATTTCTTCCTACAACTTTATATTTGTGGTATTAGCAGCATTGATATTTGGATTTGATGGTGGGGTTGTTTGAAAATGGTTGAAAATTTGGCGTATAAGGAGAAGAAGAGTATGGAGAATTTTCTGTTGAAGGAGAGTATGGGGATTTTTCTGCCACATGTTGGAAACCTTTTAAGACAAACGGATTATATAGGTTCAATTTTTTTAAGATATTGAAACAACTTTCGAATTAAAATTGTTTGCCGTATTTGTAGTGCCAATCTTCTCTACAATTTCATTTATATAATTTTCAAAACAAATTTATTTAAGATCACGACCAATTAAAATTTTATATTTTAAAAATTGAACAAAATATGTAGTTGTATTTACCACATCACCATCAGTTTCACCACTCTTTCTGCCTCGAATGGCTTGCATGACCGCAACAATATATAAGGCCCACTTGTTGGTTGACACTAGTGGAAAATGGGTTTTTAAAGTTTGTTTGGGATTTATAAAAATGACTTCCAAAGGCTTTATTATTTGATTGGGATTCCAAAGGAAGACATTTCCCTAAAAACACGGAAAAGTAAATCGAGCTATTGCAGAAGACGTAATATTAAAGGGTATTTTAGTAAAAATACATATTCCTTTACATGTTCCAGAATTCTATTTTCATTCATTTTATATCTCGCCCATCTACCCAAACAATCTTCTGTCTCACTCTTTCAATCACTCAGAGAGTTCTCTTCTTTCCTTTGATTCATGCTATGAATCCAATTTCTGTTCTCAGCGAGATGAATCGTTAGCCTAGATCAAAAGCAACCCAAATAACCCAATCTTTCAGCAGAAATAAAAAACCCTACCTCAAAATCAAAACTCGTGTATCAGCGGAAATCAAAAGCAATCATTGTAATCCAAGATCTACTAGCTCCTGAAATCATAAAGGTGATATCAATCTTGTTATTCTTTCATAAATTTGATATTATTAACGATTTTAATTTCTCTTCAACTTCTCTCGTTTTTGCAGTAAGGTATTTCTTTTTTTTCCTACAAGAGAACTCCTCAAGCGGTTGTAGATCTCTTCTCCTACTGTAAGAAAAAAAACCCTTAAATCTAATTTTGAACATAACTATAAATATTTTGATCTTTAAACTTAACTGATGTTTTTTTTTGTTTGTTTTTTTGAGTCTTTTAGGTTGAGGAAATCATTTGTAGATTCATAAAGAAGAGTTTAACCGCATCATAGATTGGTATTAGCTTCATGATTCTCATGGTATTGCTCAAGTTAACAGTGTTTTCTTAGTATTTTTTGTGTTTTTTTCAATTGATTTGTATGTATTAGTCTAATTTGGTTTTGCTTTTGGTTTGATATTTAGGGTTCATAAGATTGGTTGCTATAATTTTCATAGATGATATTGAACTTCTTGTTGTTAAATGATCCATTCATTACTACTGATTACATGGTATAATTATGTTTACTCTTGATTAATCAATGATTTTAATATATGTTTGGTTTACAGATCTACTTAAGAGACTTGTCAGTCAATTTGCTTTGTAAATCTATTTTATTTATAAATTTTAGCTGATGACACTTGTTTGATGTAGTTCTTGTTTGTATTAAGGTTGGTTTAGATTTATGAGTAATAAATTTTCTTGATTTTCCATAAAAAGTATGTTGCATACATCATTGCGATAATTAAAAGATGTGGGGTTGTTTTTTTATTTAGATCTTGTTCACAAGGGTTTATACAGACTATAGTTTGAATGTTTATTGTGGTTTTTATGTTTATATGGAGTTTTGGAATATGAGTTTTGTGTTTTTGTTTGATTGGAATACATAAAAAATGGAAATTTTTATACTTTGGTTCATGTACTTACTGCTGATTTGGGGTTCGAATGCTGATTGAATTGCATAAGTCGTTACTGAAGCTTAATTTGTTTTGTCGAATATGTCTGATAAAGAAATTTAGATTTTTCTGTATCCAGAGTTTGTATTTGTATGGTTTCCTTAGAATTTCAAAGTGTATTTCAGGCATGGTCCTTATAATTTATTAGTAGTTGTTGGTTTGTAAAGATTGTTTTATGTTATTTTTTTCGATTCTTTAGTCGATGTAAGTTGTAGTCCTTTGGTGTTAGAGCATTTTGTAACTTACTAATCTTTGATGTCAGTGAATTTGAGGTATCATAACCTGTCCCAAACATGACAGTTGTTTGTTTTTTAGTGAACATTTTGTGTAAGTATTCATCTCTCTTTGACATTAGTATAACGAAGAACTCTGC
Organism: Papaver californicum; assembly: GCA_023531435.1. Lineage (NCBI taxonomy): Eukaryota > Viridiplantae > Streptophyta > Magnoliopsida > Ranunculales > Papaveraceae > Papaver > Papaver californicum. The sequence goes on along the minus strand of JAJJMC010004708.1, from coordinate 322,869 downwards.
ATTAAAAAATTGTAGTTTATTTACCGGGGTTGGGTGGTTGAAACACAAGTACATAGAAGTAAAAGATTACATTGTCTTGCGACCAACCAAAAACAGACTAATTTTGTAAGTTTAGTGACTTTTGATAAGCTAACTTCTAACTCTTGCATATGTTCAATGTCACAATTTTGAGCTTGAGCAATTCTGCATCAATTTTATTAACATTTAAATCAGGTATCTTGCTTCCCGACATTGTAACATTTACTAACAACTGCAGTGTCTAGCAGGTAGTGGTTCATTTTGAATCACCTATTAGTTCTTTATATTGTTTGTATTGCCTTTGATCTTAGTTAGTATTACACTTAATGTTTATATCTTTTGGTTTATTCCAAAAATACGAGAGAGATAAATCTCTGGATATGGAGTTACGTCAAAATGTTAATGCAAGAGCTTGTCAAAGATACCAACTTGGTAAGTATTTTGTTGTAGACATTGCTATTATTGTTTCTATGGAAATGCATTCACTTATAAGGCAGCTGTTTTTGAATATACTTCATATGTTACAAAATTTTACTGGTATACCATACTCATACCATACTCTTCCGTTTAGCATTTTGTTAAACTTATAAATGACCAAACATATTTATGCTACATGTATGCTATTCCCATCAGTTGGGCAGCTCAGGTATAGTGATTGTGTTGTCTTAAAGCTATAAGTTCTGTTTTTTCCATTTTATTTCTAATATAAATATGTATGAGTTTACTTCTGTCCATTTTAGCAATTGTATAATATATTGGCTAATGGATTCTATTTGTGATTGTAGGTTCTGGATTATATGGGTGATATTAAACTGGAACGACCTAAATTCTACAAGGGAGAAACAAAGTTGGAATGGATGAAGAATTACAAACCGGAAGAAAAAGTCTCATATGAACAATTACAACCAGGTTGGTCACTTGTTTTGCATATTCAAAATGTAAAATGAATAATTTATCGTTCAGAATGAAGTCATGTTGTTTCTATCATCTAGATATACTTAATGAGGAAATACTTTTGCTATGCAGATTAGGAAGCTAGCTGAAATGTTAGGATCCAAGTGGTGGAGAAAGGAAGAGCTTAAACGGCTTTATAAAGCATACCATAAGTGTCACGGACCGGAAAATTCCGCCTCCGCCGCCATGCGCTTGGCAGGCCAGAACTCCCCGATGCGCGGCTTAAAAGATAGTAACGAGACCTCAAAACTTAACTTCTCGCTGTCATATGCAGATATATTTTCCTTTCCAAGCATGCTTTGCAAGCATGATACTCGAAACGTAGTTTCCATCCTGTTCCAACTCACCCTTATTCTACAAAGGGTACATGACCATTAAATCCAATGATGAATTCCTTTGGCAAGCATCACATAATTACGACCATTGTCTGGGCTTAAATCATGCCTTGGACTAGCACCTAGGCCATTTCAAGCCTATTTTTTCGCTTCATCAATTCTGCTTCGACCATGCGCTGGAGCCTGCACTGGTCTTGCTCTTGCCAATGGTGCATCCACCAGGCATATTCCGTTCATACCGTATGGCTTGATAGGAAGTATGATCATCCATCAAATGAAATGAAACTACCTCATCAAGTGCGGTAAAAATCATCTCTTGCACAACATTACTGAGCCAGATGATATGGTTACCAAAGCGTCGCAAACATCTCCCAAATTAGATGATATGAGCGATGAGATGTTACACCTCAATGCATTGCATTGCGGCTGCCTACGTACCCAACCCGTACCTTGAAGGGATCAAGCATGAGCGCAGTTCATCCAAGTGTCAATTCAAAAGGAACAAGCAACTTAAGCCTATTAAGGCAAAGTCAACATCAATTTCAACTTTATCGCAAAGCCAAAGGCCAAGCAAAGCCTAGACTGTATATGCCGAAGGACTTTCACAAGTTATGCACTAGCTTGTGCATAACTATCACTATTTACTATGCGAATATGCTTTCTCGAGTCCGCAACACGATTGAATGATGCTTTCGCATAATTCAAGCTTTATGGGCTAAGCTACAAGCATATTAATGCTTAAGCATCAAGTATGCTCCAACGTATAGGCCACATCGCATATATATAAGCATTACAGCTCATCCACATTCAAGCTTTATCGTTTAATCTATAAGCATATTGATGCTTAAGCATCAAGTATGCTCCAATGTATAGGCCATCACATATATATATGCATTACCGCTCATGCACATTCAAGTAGAGCTCCCTCCGTATATATATTTTATTTGCATTTTTATAAATAAATAAAAGAAAGGGAAGTGACATCCATCGACTGTACTTTAGGAAAAAACGCCAACTGGTTGGTGCCTCTAGGCAAATCCGCTAACTGGTTGGCGCCTCTAGGAAAATCCGCTAACTGGTTAGCGTAGCTAAGGCTATTTTGCTTCCTGGTTAGCATACCTAAGCATCATCGATTTCCAACCAACACCTCCTCCCTATATATGTTTTATTTGCATTTATACAAGTGGATATAAGGAGGATATATGACGTTCATCTACTGCACTTTCTAGTGATGCATTCTCGGGCATGCATCACGGAATAATAGTGCATTAGTACTATGGTACGCTCTCAGGTACTCCACATAGGGTCAGTGATGCATTCTCAATCATGCATAACGGCATAGTAGTGCATTAGCACTATAATACATTCTCGGGTATGCCGCGTTGGTTCAATGATGCATTCTCAATCATGCATCACGATATAATAGTGCATTAGCACTATGATGCTCTCGAGTATGCAACATTGGTCCAGTGATGCATTCTAAATCATGCATCACAGCATAATAGTGCATTAGCACTATAATGCTCTCGGATACGCAACATTTGGTCCAGTGATGCATTCTCAATCATGCATCACAGCATAATAGTGCATTAGCACTATAATGCTCTCGGATACACAACATTGGTTTAGTGATGCATTCTCAATCATGCATCACGCCTTAATAGTGCATTAGCACTATAATGCATTCTCGGGTATGCAACGTTTGTTCAGTGATGCATTCTCAATCATGCATCACTGCATAATAGAGAATTAACACTATAATGCATTCTCGGGTACGCAACATTGGTTTAGTGATGCATTTGCAATCATGCATCATGGCATAATAGTGCATTAGCACTATAATCCATTCTCGGATATGCAATATGGGTTCAGTGATGCATTGCCAATCATGTATCACGGCATAATAGTGCATTAGCACTATGATGCTCTCGGGTATGCAACATTTGAGAGTGCCTCACTAAACCAATATTGCGTATCCAAGAATGTATTATAGTGCTGATGCACTATTATGCTGTGATGCATGATTGAGAATGCATCATTGAACCAATGTTGCGTACCCGAGAATGCATTATAGTGCTAATGCACTATTATACTGTGATGCATGATTAAAAATGCATCACTGAACCAATATTGAGTACCCGAGAATGCATTATAGTGCTAATGCACTATTATTCCGTGATGCATGATTTAAAATGCATCACTGAACCAATGTTGCATACCCGAGAGCATCATAGTGCTAATGCACTATTATGTTGTGATGCATGATTGACAATGCATCACTAAACCCATGTTGCACTATAATGCATTCTCGGATATGCAACATGTGTTCAGTGATGCATTCTCAATCATGCATCACGGCATAATAGTGCATTAGCACTATAATGCTCTCGGATACGCAACATTGGTTCAGTGATGCATACTCAATCATGCATCACGGTATAATAGTGCGTTAGCACTATAATGCTCTCGGATACGCAGCGTTGGTTCAGTGATGCATTCTCAATCATGCATCACGGAATAATAGTGCATTAGCACTATAATGCTCTCGGATACGCATCAAGGCCATTTGTCCCTTTCCCGGGTAAGGGTCATTTTTGACTTGTGATGCATTCTCGAATAGGCATCACGCATAATAGGCCTTTAACACTATAATTTGAGGTCCACACACTGATGTAATCCTATGTGAGCTTTATAAGCTTAGGGTGAAGCTTCATCCCAGGTCATTACGCGTCCTTGAGTAAGCATCATGCAAAAATTGCGGGTGTTACAAGAAGTGTGGGAAAGACTTTGTTGTTGTTTTTTCTTGTATTTGCTTTGTTACTTATGTTGATAAAACAAAAAAATTACCAAAGAAACAAATTTGGATTTTGATTGATTGTTGTTTGTTGAAGTGGTCCGTATAATAAATTTGGTATTTAAATTGTTCTTTGCTATTATATTTGATTCTAGTTTAAGATTCATCTGAATCAACTTTGGATTAAGCTGAATCAATTCCCTTTTTTATAAAATATAATCCAGCAAAACGACTGTGTTTGTCAATATTATTGACCTGTCGAGGGAAGTCGTTATTTAAAGATTTCACGTGTCTCAGACGCAGTCGTTTTGGAAATAAGACTCAAATACTAGGGCTCCTGAACAGTCGTTTTTAGTGATTTTAAGTGTTTTTCTGGCAGACGTTTTTTTTTTGCGTTTTCCACTAGTGTGATTACACAAAAACGATTTGGAAACCCTCCTGAATCACGATTATTGAGGTTCATTGTTTCTTCTTGAAATAATGAAGTATGTTATCCCAAAGGGTTTCACATTGTTGTTGGAAATCATTGATTTTGTATTATGTAAAATGAACGTAATACTTGCAAATGCATTCATCTTCCTGTATTTTGAATCTTGAACCCTTACCTTTGTTGCTACCTAGTGAAGGTTGGGAACCAGAATTCATATTATAAAAAATTAGAAAAGATTTTTCTGGATTAAAAGAAATGTATAAGAGATGTAGAGAAGGTGAGAATTGAAATGAGTTTGAAATTTGATATATATATATATATATATATACATATAAAAAATTATATCTGGATCGTTAGATTGTTGAGCGGCTGAGATAAAACCGAGTGGCATAGTCGTAGATGCTGGCGGTATTGAGTTGGTCGAGAGGACAAGTCTCTACCACTCGGCATGTTTATCCATTGAGTTTCCTATTTGCGCACTTTATAGTTGGTGAAAATGGGCAAATCTTCTCATTTGCCATGCCCATAGGAATTATCCTAAAACAAACCTTGTCACCTGATTACCAATAAAAACTCTGTGAAGCATTGGGATCAGTTAATGATCCGTATTCATAACTTTTTGCTTCCAGCAAAATTATTATTCGGTTTAGGAGTCTTATAAATTCAATCCAGACCACTTAAGCTGATTTTGTTCCTTGGTAAGATAATAGTTTCTGCTTTGTAATTTTGCAACCTATGATTATGTATGTGTTTGTGGGGGAAAATGATTTAAAGGCTATTTTAGGAAAAATGGGGTAAGCAGGTGATAATTCGTCAATCCTTAAACATTTGTATTGTTGAATTACTTTGTTTAGATTCGAGAGATCAATCTGCACAATCCTTGCCTAAACCAAGCAATGGACGTTCCAGTATTGCTTCAGCCATAAAAGTGAGAAGGATAAGGGTTGGTCTTAGAGAGGGAAGCGAGAAAAGATTGAGGTCAGAATATCAGACTCTGTTGTAGTTGGTGTGAATAACTATGAACAAGTCTTCTGTGTGAGAAGATTGAATGATTAAGGTTGATCGACTTAAAAAATTGTTATGTGTTAGACTTGCTCAGTTGTTGTAAACTTGTTGTCGTGTAAGCTCGTAAAACTTGTCCAATAGATTGAGCATCTAGTTATATTATAGCTATTGTAACCACTCGACCCATTCTATGGAAGAAAATGTCGATGGTTGAGTAGTGGTACAGTGGAGAAGGTGTTGACAACTGCTCTCCACTTCAATTGCGGTTGAATAGTTGGTTACTCAACTTATCACTCCTTTAATCAACTGCTATCAATCTTTCCAGAGTTTCTCTTTTAGTGGGTGCACTGCTGCACCACATGTCGTCAGAATACTGAGAGGAGTGTTGAGGCAGCGATGCATCAGAACACTGAGAGGAGTGTTGAGGCAGTGGTGCCTCAGAACACTAAGATGTAAACTCGTATGTAACTTCTATATAAGAATATATAGGTATTCCCGTGAGTTAATATTGTTCAATTGAGCGTGAATATTGACAAGAGTTAATTTTTGGGAATCCAGCTGCGGGATATAACACCAAATGATACTCAAATTTGCTCTATACTAGTGGACAATCCATCTAGGAGCTTGAGATTTGTTTATACAAATCTATATAGGTAGATCAAAACTAATCATTTGAAATGAATGTTGATATAAATTAATTTTGGGAATTTCCCTGTGGAATATAGCACCAAATGATAATCAAATTTACTTTATGCTAGTGGGAAATCCATCTAGGAATTTGAGGTTTGTAATATAAAATCATAGAACATCTGGGAAATATAATGAGCGTCAGTGTTATTCTGATGATTCTGTACGGTGATGAATGTTGATTCATTCAGTAATTCTAATCGTGTATATAGTATTCTGACAAGCTCAGTCATACATACAAAGAGGTAGGTGTTTGAGTACCCATGTTAAAAATTTCAGCAGAATTTTGGGGTTTAATATTTATGAGACCCGGGCTTGAGATATAAATTTTTACGATTTTAGATGAAAATAAAATAACAAGGCTTAGTTGTTAGAAAATTACCATAGATATTGCAGTAGGATTGAACTCTGAATATCATCACGTTGATTGATCTGCAAGTCAGGCATCATTGACAGACATGTATAGAGGCGAAGTATCATCATCTGGGATGCAACATCAGCAGTTCAGGCTTTTAAGTACACCATGCAATCTCACATGGTTGGATAGGTAATAGAGGAGGTCGCGACTGGATGGAAAGAGAGAGGAGGCCATGTGCCTGGACGAACAGACGAGGAGGCATGATTGCACGAACGTGTGAGGGGACCCTTGGGAGTATTCATCAGCTGTTGATAGTGAGGTAAGCAATCTTTGCTTCGTTTCCTCCCTTTTCTTAAGTATATTACTTCACAGATCAGGTTTGCTTTCCATCTCAATTTCTTCCTCTTTTATTTGCATTAAAAGTATCTTTAAACCCTAGCTTTGCAAGCCTTGCCACTCTTGCTACTCTGGTTGCACGAAAACGTCCCTCCCCATCAGTTGGTTCTTTCCTTTGCTAGCATCGTCTGCTTTCGGGAGGACGACTTTGACTCCATTGTTTGTCTCCAATTGGCAGTCTAGCGTTGTTGGAGCAAATAGAAGTAGTGGTGTAGCCCCACTCTATATGTGATCAACAGAAGAAGTAAGTTTTCTGGTTGTATGATGGCCTTTGTGTGAAGAGCCTCTGTTGATCATGCCTTGTTATCCTCACTGCTGGCGTTGAGTGTTACTGACTTGAATTTGAGATCGCTAAAGTTGAAATGATCTTGCCAATGAGATCAAGTCCCCAAGTGTTGAACGGCCATGAGGTGTTTGTCAACAAGACAAAGGTATGATACTGATTTGGTTCACATGTACGTGACGACCATGGATAAGTGACATTGCATCTTCTGGAGAAAGTGTATTAGGTTTCAGGCTCCTTAATGAATTCATGTTTATGTGTACGAGTCTTCGAATAAGTTGAGGAGGTAGATACAAGCTTGTACGAACTGAAACTTGTTGTGAAGACTCTTTGTCAGAAAATTCAGAATATAGTTTTTATGGAAAAGGCCATAGAATCCCCATACAAATTTGAATTGATGAGTTCGACCCTAAATTTTGAAGATAAGAGATTAAGATATCAAATGCAGTAAGAATAAATTAATTTGGAGTTTGCTAGGTCGGTCAATCATGCATGAACAATTGTGATCAATATTCCCGAGTAAAATTTCATATTATGTAGACTTTAGCGTAAGAGCCATATCTCTTAGCTCGGGTATCCGATTGACGCGACCTTTCATCATATTGTAGCATAGACATGTACGAACAACTTTCGTGAAGGATGCATTGCCTCATTCTTCAGCCATAAGTACGTTTTTCAGAGTTAGGTATGCAATAGCTTGGGTATACCACTTGGAGGCGTCCAAGAACTCGAATTCGATGAAGACTGACTTTGTCATGGAGTTGATGCTGTAAAGAGTTGTAAGAAGTAATAGGTAGTTGTATACAAGAGATGGAACGCCAGTGAGTGCGAGATGATGACTTGAGTCACAACAAGGTGGAAGACAGAGAAGTTGGTGATCATAACATGGCTGGAGTAACTTTGCTTGTTGAATATTTATCCAGGCTGGAGATGATTGTGTCCTCCTTGTTATCAGTGGTAGATGGAACTTTAACTTAAGTACAACGTTTCATTGTCAGTATATTAGTGTCTCCAAAGCATAGCAGGCATCATGAGCGCAGTCCCCATGTGTAGCTCACTTGAAATCTACCATCTGAGTAGATATAACATTATTTGATGGACGTGTGTATCTTGGATGTACAATTTAGGTCGAGCATTAGGGCAGTCAAGCTGTGGTTGAGACAGACAATCTTGAAGACTTAGCTAGACGAAGCAAGCTTGATTGAAATTGAACGTACAAGTAGTCAAACCGTTCATACGAGTCTGACATAATATGAATGGTTGAGAAGCAAGGATTGGTAATAGGCGGAAAATTTGGAGCTTGATTGGTATGAAGGTGGACGAGCACAACTTAAATAGTAGACAAGTGAGTACTACTTCGAAGTTGAGGTAATAAACACGTCTGAGCAAATCTTAAGGAGTTGATGAACGTGTGTTTCTTGACTGTTGATGGACAAAGGGTGAATCAAGCTTGGTCAAAACCTGAGTGAAGGTAGCTGGATGGTTGGGCGAAACTATGGTGGACAAGTGAAGCAGGCTAGACGAATAGGTAAAGAGAAATTAGGATGGATGAGTGGAGACAGAGTTTGTCGTACAAGTTGGAACAAAGGCTGGACGTACAAGGTATGAGTGAAGATGGACGTGATAAGACTTGCTGAATTGATGGTTCTGTACGTCTTGGTCGAGGCCATATTATCATGCATGGTAGGAATTAAGGTAGTCCTTCTTCTTTCCACATTTAGAAAAACCAACTACATAAAGGGATTATTCGTTCACCCTTTGTTTACCACCAAATAACGAAATCAAATCTTCCTTCTTATTTGGTTTTGACGTTTGACGAGGCCTGGTCCTCCCCGCTAAACAAGATAAGCTTTTTCTTTTTAATCTATATCATATTATCCTAGTTCTTTTTATCGCTGCTACCGGGTAAGTGCAGTCTCATCAATGTTTTGATTTTTTTTTACTTTGATGTTTTGCAGCGTTGTTGGCCTCTTGCAAGGGTGATCTTAGTTCATCTGCTGCTCTCTGCTTTGATAGACATGTTTTTGTGTCTTAAATGTTCTCATATCTATATTGCCTTTTCTCAATTGTTGTACTAATATTATCATTTTCTATGTTTTTAGGTATTTTTGCAGAATAAACGGTCGTGGAAAAATAGGCTTGAAAAATGCTAAAAATACCCTTTAAAATTGTTAAAGGCACCCATGAAATTGATAAAGGCACCCCCAAGAATGGATAAAGGCACCCCTACAGTTGTTAAATGAATCCACCTTCCAAATTCAAATTCAAAAGTTGGCGGGAATTTATATCTTCTAACTGCGTGAGAATTTTGGAAAGAAAATTGAGGTTTTAAGACAAGATATTTTTTTGCCTCATTAAAGAATCGTGTGCAAGTTGGAAACTCGAAGAATAACCGAGAATTATCATGCACTCGATAAAACAGGAAAGCTTTGGATATCTTTCCTAATCTCATGCCACATTGCTTAAAAGACTTTTATGAGTATTTTGGAAGATCAGAGCATCTATAGAAACACGCAGGAACATAAAGAAACAAAATCAGATCGTGATTTGATGATGGAGGAAAAATCAGGTCCGAGAAGAAAACTAAAAATCCCGAGAATTTTTCCATTGAAAGAAAATATTTTAGAAGATATGAAGAAGATTTGTTGTTGTTTTAGTATATAAAGGAGTAGAGTTTGAGCATCAAACTGGAGGGTTGGCAGAGGCCAAAGAGGAAGAAATCAAAAATCAGAAAAATCTGTTCATGATCGTGATGAAGAAGATGAAGAAATCATTGCTAAAGGTTGAAGCTTCCATGGCTAAAAAGTTAAAGATTGTGTTGTTAAATATTTTAACTTTGCAATATTTATTTTCACTTTGCAACGTTTATCTTCAGTGAAACACTTTTTCATCTGTAAAAGTGAATCTGTAACGCTTATAAACGTTGCGAATTTCCTGTTTTTAATTATTTTCACTCTTTTTCATCATTTGTAAACACTTTGAGCCATGAACCATTATTTTGAGCAAGCGATTAATATGAGGAGCTAAACCCGTTTGCTGAGACGACGGAGAAAGCCATTGTTCCAAGAAAAGTTGTATATTTATATTTTAATTAATTTTTGCAATTTCTTTTATGATTATTTGCTTTGATTAAAAATCAATTTAGGATTTTTATTAAACAATTGTGATTACTTTTGATAGAGCATGCTTAGCCTAGGGTTTTTGATGTTCAATACTTTCGATTTACAATTGTTGCTTTGAAAATCTACTTTTGCAACATATTAGAATCACTTTAAACGTAAAGAATTGCATAAATATTGATTAAATTGATCACTTTAATTGGTCAATGGTGAAATCCATAACCTCAGTATTTGTGAATATTACTTTTGTGTATATTTTCTAGTTTAAAAATTAGTTTATTAAATCTAAAATCAATCTTCACAAGTTCGAGAGTTTGAAACCCTTCTTACCACAATTACAAAACCACATCATGCTTCACCAGGTATATATGCTTCCATCTCTCTACTCTCTCGTAATGGGAATAAGAAAGCAAAATATAATGACAGTTCCCAGGTGGCAGAAGCTAGGTCGAAAAAATGTGCTGGTGGAATTCGTTCTGGCACCACTGATTCTCCTATTTCAAAAGTATGAACCCTTCACTTCATGGTTTATTGTGATTAAATTTATCTTTCTTAACTGATCATATCGTCTTTCAGAGTCCACCTCCTGTTTGAGGATTTTCGACATATTTATTTGGGCATCTGAACCCATTTTCCAGAGTAGCAACAAAAGCGAATACCGAAATTAACAATTCTGAGGTGAGTGGCTAGCTCTATGCTACCTTTACATCTTGAATGAGTATATCTTAGAATTATTGTTGATTGTCTTCTCACTATTCTCAGAAGGGAAACATGTCTGATAATGAAGAATGTGATGTTTTCAAAAATCCTTCATAAAGTGATAAGAGTAGTCGTCCCATCTCAGAAGAAGAGGAGAATAATGGCTCAGATAATGATATTGACATTCCAAATAGCTCTCAACATGGACGGGTGAGTCTTCATCTTGAATTTACTTCATAATTGCTTAGAAACATCATTTGAATGAAGTAATGAATGAAAACTTGAATGAAAATATGAACAATTTCGTGAAATTTCGTTGTTAAAAAAAACTAGATTTGTGCCCGTGCTACGCACCGGGCATATTTAACTTTTAATCACTGTTACCTTCAATTTTTGATTTGGTGTGGCGGGGCTTCTCCCCGCCCCGTCCTATCGTGATGGAACATTTAGGTTTACATCTTTTTATTATTTTTGTTTTCCTAACGTAGTCACAGTTTCTGAATATGGTAAACGAAGTGTATTAATTTTAAAACCAAAGAACCAACATGAGAGTGAGTTTTCTTTAACCCCTAAATATTTGCACCAATCAAATTATGCCAAATGTCCTCATCAGAACTCTCGTTTCACAAAAGCATTATTTCGGCCAATAGGAAACGAGGGTTTCCTCACCGTTCAACGTGGGAGCTTTATTTGTCTAGGCCTTTAAGTCTTTAGATTCAGAAATAATGCCTTTACTGAAAACGCCATAAAATCCTCATACGAAGTCCGTTTTCAATGATCTACCCAAACATTTTCATACCCAGGAGATGAGCTATCTCCTAACACGGGGTATTTTGAGATTTAAGGTCATTTAGAGCCACAAAAAGACAAAACAACAAAACCTCAAGAAGAATTCATGAATTTTTCAGCTGGGAAGTAGTTGAGAGTTTTGATCATATCTCTTAGCTCGTTTGTCCAATTGATGTGATCTTTTGATATAATGTAGAGGATATCCATACGAAGAGTTGATATATAATTTGCTCATATATGAATTACCAATTGATCCCAGATCCAAACTTTGTACATGGTAATGCAAAATTGCCTCTATCGAGCTTAATATGAAAATGTGTTTTTAAGCCTCTGGGCTATTTTCTCGAGATTTAGGTATTTCTTGAAGTATGTTTACATATTTAATCCACTTATATTTTAAAAATTCTTGTTGTAGCTTGAATTTCATATTTTTCCATCAATTGGTGATTTTACAAAACGAAAGTAGAAAGGAACGTAGCAGTGTAGAGGTAATGGTTTACTTTGCTTCCTTTAGTGAAAACACCTATAAATGGTTGAATATTGTACCACTTGTTGGTGAGTTATCTTTTAAAACAAGTCTCACAATATTTTGCATTCGTAGCAGGCTCTTTCCACCAAATCAGGTTAGTTGTAGTCAATTGTCTGAATCTGGGAAAAAGTCTCTTGTTTCTGTATCACATCGGTTATGGTAAGTGGAGCATGTGCATCCTTCCTTCTTCATAATGCTGACCAGATGGAGGGGTAGTGTTGGTAGAACCAATGTCGATAACCTGAAGAATATTTCCAAGAGTAACAGTGTTGGTACTATCAAAATTGGCTTTGAGAGATAGTTATTGAATTTGACCTAAGATCAACCGCTTTCTGAAACTGAGAAAATTCAAGAGATAGAAAAATTGAAGACTTGCGACTGAGAGATTAACCTCCCAAGGTGGTCGCCAAAATATTTGTGGGGAAAAACAAATTGAAGGCTAATTTAGAAAAAAGTGGGGTAGTGTTGGTATCACCTACGTTGACAACCTAAAGAATATTACCAAAAGTAACACTGTTGGTACTATCAAAATTGGCTTTGAGAGATAGTTGTTGAATCTGACCTAAGATCAACCGCTTTCTGAAACTGAGAAAATTCAAGAGATTGAAAAATTGAAGACTTGCGACTGAGAGATTAACCTCCCATGGTGGTCGCCAAAATATTTATGGGGAACAACGAATTGAAGGCTAATTTAGGGGAAAATGGGGTAAACAGGGATAATTCGTCAATCCTTAAACATTTGTACCGTTAAAGTACTTTGTTTAGATTCGAGAGATCAATCTGCACAATCCTGGCCTAAACCAACCAATGGCCGTTCCAGTATTGCTTTAATCATAAAATGAGAAGGGGAAGGGTTGGTGTTAGAGTGGGAAGAGAGAGAAGATTGAGGTTATAGTATCAGACTTTGTTGGATATAGTTGTTGTTAATAGCTTTGAACAAGTCTTCTGTGTGAGAAGATTGAATGATTAAGGTTGATCGACTTGAATTGTTTTTTGTTAGACTTGCTCAGTTGTTGTAAACTTGTTATCGTGTAAGTTCGTAAAACTTGTCCAATTGATTTAGCATCTATTTATATTATAACTATTATAACCACTCACCCCTTCTTTGGAAGAAATCGTCAATGGTTGAGTACTGGTGTAGTGGAGAAGGTGGAGAAGGTGTTGACAACTTCTCTCCAATTCAATTGCGTTTGAATAGTTGGTTACTCAACTTACCACTCTTCTATTCAACTGCTATCGATCTTTCCAGAGTTTCTCTTTTAGTGGGTGCACAGCTGCACCACATGTCGTTAGAACACTAAGATGAGTGTTGAAACAATGGTGCCTCAGAACACTGAGAGGAGTGTTTAGGAAGTGGTGCCTCAGAACACTGAGATGTATGTTGAGGCAGTGGTGCCTCAGAACATTGAGGATGTATAGGTATTTTAGTGAGTCAATATTGTTCAATTGAGCGTGAATATTGACATGAGTCTAGTAAGCTAGAATAAAATAAATATGTACTCCCTCAGTCCACTTTATGAAGGCGTAAAATAAGTTTTTCATAAATTAAGAAACTATATAGGATTTCTAAAAATTTATCTCGTTTCTTGTTTTACCCCTTGTTATATTCCAAATACTAGAAACATCAAGTTAATTGTTGTGATATCTATGGAACATTAATAGGGGAAAACTTGTCAAAAATTTCTTTGATATCACAACTGTGCCTATCTAGATGGACAACCAAAAATAAGAACTCCGTCTTTATAAAGTGGACGGAGGGAGTATTTACTTGTGTATAAGCAGCAGTGTGCCTATCTTAGTCAATTTTGCATTGACAAGTGTATGCAGCTGAGCATGAAAAATTGTATGTGAGCCCTCCTACGAAGATATATATGAGAGAGGTCTAGTATAGCTTAGGATTTTTCAAAAACCTAATTTGAAATTCAAGTTATTCACGTGAAAGAGGGAAGAGAGCCCAATTTTGTCTTGAACCAAGAGTCTCACGTTTTTGCTCTTACATGTTGGGGTAAAAGAGTAAAATTATCAATTTTTGTCAAGAAGCAAGTCATGTGAAATTGGCTTTATCATTGAAGGCATGCGAATTTCTCCTTAGAATAGTCACGCAAGCTTAGTTTCTTAGCTAATGTGTTGACGTTGGAAGAAAGAGAGGTAGAGACGTCTCCTTCTTCAAAAATTATGGTTTGTAAGTGTTTGGCTAGAAGGCAAGAAGCCCATATTTTACTTTTCTGCTCAGTCTCACATGTTGAGGGCAAAATAGTAAACTACTAAATTTTAGAGAGGAGCATGATGTCCACACTTGGATTTGGAATAGGCGTGCAAGTCTGGCCTGAGAAGCAAGACGCGAAGCATTAGGTAAGGTGTGTTTGAAAAATTAGGGTTAAACTCCCCTTTTCCGAAATTAGGGTTTGGAACACCTTTTGACATAATTTGCAATGTTTACAAGCATGCAAATTTATTTTCAAACCCTAATACTTTTTGACACACTTTTTGCAACGTTATAAGTGTTGCGAATTTATTTTCAAAGACTAATTAGGGTTTGAAAACACTTTTGACACGCTTATAAGTGTTGCGAAGCATTTCAAAACCCTAAATTGAATTATTTTCACTCGTTCGCATTAGTTGTGTTTTTAAGCAAAGATTAATGCGAATGAGGTGAGATTTTTAGCTAGTAGAAACTACGGAATTGTGTCTGTCACAATTTTGACTTTGAATTTAAGCACAACTGTGGTGCTTTAATCAAATAAATCCATATATATAGCTATATAAGTGTTTTAATAAGTTAATATTGTGTGAATATTAACATGGGTAATTTTTTGGGCATTCAATTGTGGAATATAACACCAAAATAATAATCAAATTGATCTATACTAGTGGGCAGTCCATCTAGGATCTTGAGATTTTATGTAAAAATCATAAAACATCTGGGAATGTTGTAGCAAGCACCAGTATTGTTCTAATGATTTTTGTATAGTAATGAATATTGATTAAGCGCCTATTCAAGAATTTTTTGCAGAATTTTGCCTTCTAGAGGTTGAGTATCTGAGAGAGGGTATGGATAAGCGCCTATTCAAGAATTTTTTGTAGAATTTTAAAGTTTAATATTTCTCAGACCCGCATCTTGAGAGATAATTTACTATTTTATCCTTATCAGAAACTCACCATCTACAATATGTTATCGATCACAGGTTGCTCTTATTTTTATTTATAAGGATACCAATATAATTATGTATACAATATAATTGTTACAGTTTCCTTAAAATAAATTAACGTTCTTGCTTATTTTGGGGTACTATGGATGAAAAAATAAGCAAATAAAATGGAAAAATAGGGAGAATTGAGAGTTTGCAGATATCAGTCAAACAATATCAGTTAGACTAGGTTATGAAAGACGAGCGGCTAAGTGGTAAGCTCGGAAACCTATAATAATTATAATACAAGTGTATAATGTCTAACTAGTAGACAATGAAAAGCACAGGTCGAACCCACAACAAGCGGAAAGTACCTTAACTAATATTTCTATTAAACTAACCACAAACAATATTTTTGGATTTATCATAATTGAGAATGAAATAATAGTAAATTTAACCAAACTAAAATTACGCAACAATGGAGTCGATAGCTAAGGAATTCGATTTCCACCAATCTTTTTATATAAACTCAATTAATCTCTTAAATATATTTTCTAAATTACTCGAGATAAATATTGAAATTAATCTCATGTCTCGGAAAATAGTGCATTAAAATCTCAAATAATTGTTTCACCGATGTATTGTCATTCGCTTCTAATATAGTGATTCTAAAATATTATTTATCAATTTAAAAGCATATATTGTCAAAGAACTTAACCCCAAACACGACATGTCAATTAAAAATATAAATAATAAATGAAATTACTTAAATCAATAACCAAGCAATTTATACGAAGAAAATTATTAATTATTAAATCGTTAGGAAAGTATCATTATGGAAAATTAGTACGAAGTTAAAATTAAAGTTATGGATTTTAGCTAGAACTTTAGCTACAAAATTAATGAGAGATAGTTATGGATTTATAATAAAACCTATTAAATAAATATAAAAGAAGAAAAAAAATTAAACTGTATAACGGAATCGTCTTCGACCTCTTTTCCTATCTTTAATCAAGCCTTCACGACAACTTGTCTAACTCAGTTTCCGTCGTCAGAAGGAACCAGCCCCAACTCACATCCATCAGTAAAATAAAAAAATAAAAAAATTGGTATTTGTGAATGATAAGCTTTAAAACCTATTTCCATTTCCACCGAAACGAGCTTGGACCGTAGTCTCATAGAAACTACTCCACTTCAAGAATCCCACTAATCATCCCACCTAAACTCTAATATTTAGTGTGCCACCTAAGCAATAAAAACTTTCAAAGGAAATGATAGCTACATGAAGGCCTTACACGAACATACCTACTTCCAAGCTTCCAAATGGTTAACAGCAAAGAGAACGAAACATATTTCTAGAATGGTATTTGTTTTCTGAAGATAGCATAAGACTTTGGCAGAACTTAGTTATGAATCCTTTTGCCTTTTCACGGTTACATAGCCATCAGGGGTAATATAAGGAGTATAAAAATTAATTCCATAACTAAAACGAAAGAAGAAACAATTCTTGACCTGTCACGCTTGTTCAACATTTCTGGATTTTCTCTATGGTCCTGAACAGCCGAGCCATGTTTGGGTGGGGGTGGGCCATGTTTGGGTGGGGGGTGGGGTGGATAAAAGAAACAGTATAACAAGTGGATCAACCTTTGTTGGGTCAGATACGGTGCTGGGTGATAGGTTGTCAGTCGATCAAAATATTTCCTATTCTTTCTATAATAACGAGTAGAGTATAAAATAGGGATCCGTTCCCACAGAGAGCAGAAATTATTGTTTGCTTTGACTTCTTAGGTGATCAGGGGGCTGTTGAGTTTCTGAACTAAACTATACTATACTATACTAAAACTAAAGTGAATAAAGGTTGTGAACAAAAATTTAAAACATTGGCTAGAGATTTCATCTTCCATCACCAAACAAGTTCTTAAATCGATTAGAATAAACATTCACTCTCTCTTTATAAAAATAACCATAAAGTATCCTCAATCAGTGTAATATTTCGTTACGCCTCCATATGTCAACATATACTGCAATCGCTAATATATGAATTCCTTTTCAACAAATAATCTAATGTTTTATCTCTAAGAGATTCAAATTGAGAAAAACTTTAAATTCTATGAGACGGGTTATTCATAGGTAATACAAACACGATCGTGGTATATTCAACCTCGGTCAAGTTTTACTTGTGATTTCCTTAACCATTCGCACCACTAGTAGTCACAAATTACAAATAATTATTATAACTCTTGATAAAATTATCTAAGATTCCTAATTAGCTATAGATAAGTTATTAAGGATATTTAATTCCCGTTTTTAAACGTACCCAAATAACCAAATCATATTACATGAACACAACCACATAATTGTTATACGTAGTGAAACATGAACGATAAAAAGAGATAATAAAAATTAAAACTAATCAACCAGATTGATTCCTATGTTTAGAACTTTCGGTTACATCTCCAACTAGTAGAAGAATCAGCTACTCATGGGTTTATTAAAACCCATGAAAAATATAAAAGAAAAGAATGAAGAATAAGAAGTAGAAGAGAAAATATCCTAGTTACCCCTTAGAGGGGTAAACCAAAATGTGCTCTCTTCTCTGTGGAGAAGTTGTATAGAAAATTGTATCTAGGCTTCCCTTTATATAGGCTCTGGTAACCTCCTTTTGATGTTTATCCAACTAGGAAACCTAATCTCATTAAACTCTTCCACCTCCTTTTAATCGTTATCCAACTACGATACTTAGCCTCCTCAAAAACCAACGAAAATCCTAATTTTCACATCAAAAGCAAGCCCGAAACGCTTCCCTTCTTTCTCTTCTCGCGCAGGCCCAACAAAAACCAAATCCAAGTTGGTTTCACGGTTTTGCTCATAACTTCTTCATACGAACACGGAATGACCTCATTCTTTTTGCGTAGGGTTCATATTTAAATTATATAAAATATTATCATAGTAAATCCTGGACTAAGAGTTTTAATTTTTCTTTAATTTTCTTCACTTGTAGCGCTTCACTTCCTTATCACTTTTAAAGCCATTTCCACTTCTTTTGGTTGAATCGTCCTAACATGAGCAAAAAAATAGAAAACAAGATTGATACAATGTAAAATGAAAGAAATATAACTAAACAAGCATGGAATTGACACTCAAAACATGTAGATTATGCACCTATCAAATTCCCACACACTTACATTTTGTTAATCCTCGAGCAAACTACCTAACTAAACTAAAGTATAACAACTCATTTTTGTTGAACTCACGGTTACACTTAGCATGTGCAACAAGATTTTAAGCCCCTAGGTGTCCCTAGTGGACAAGTAATAGTCTTGTGATGATTTACAAGAGATATACCCACAAAACATAAATTTTAACTTTTGAAATATTCCAGAGCACATGTATCCAAAGAGCTACGAAGATATAAAGTTTGTCAACAATAACAATAAGAAGGTAGAAGTACCAAAGAACGTTATTCTCATGCTTAATCACTGAGAAGGAGAAACCAATGCTATTATGTAAGAAACCAGCTCCGATAGCGATCGAATAAGCATTTCGCCTCGACTTCTGCCTTACCAATAAGATTTTGTGAAATTGAACTCAAAAGACGCACTTTATGGTTCTCATTTGTGCAGGAAGGAATGAAGATATAAATCGTGCACACGTTGAATGGTGGGAGGGGAAAACCTTCCTAATTATATTTTGTTACCCCATAAAAACATGGGACGAAAATAACCTTTTTTCTGATGATATCTAAGAAAGGAAATCAACCACTATGTGAGGATGTGAATGCTTACTTACCTTGTCGTCCAATGTACAATTAGCACCACTCTCACGACGTCCCATAGAAACGTCTTCGGTCTTTGGTCCTCAACTCTTGATGATGAACTCTTGAACTTCGTAGAACCTTGACAATTTTGTAACTATTTTCCTCAATTCTTTGTTGCTTGAAACTTCTTCATATATTTCTTCTTCCCCACGACTTTATT